>LPNX011120165.1:396434-418359 GCA_001517045.1 Pseudotsuga menziesii | reverse complement strand
CTCAGTCAAAATACATTTCAGACCTGTTAGTCAAGTTTAACATGGCTGAATTTAAGGATGCTCCATTCCCTTTCCTTTCATGGATCAGCCTTGAAGAACGAAAAAACAAACCTCCCATGGACTACACTATTTATCGACAACTGATAGGTAGCTTGCTCTACTTGACTCAATCTTGGCCTGATATCTGTTATGACATGAATTTTGTGTCAAGATACATGCAGCAGCCTCATGATCTTCATTGGAAGGAAGACAAGCGGATCCTCCAGTACATTCAGGGAACCAGGACCTACGACATTCACTATGCTGCAGATTCCGAGCTAGAGCTGGTTGGATACACAGATTCCGATTGGGCGGGGGATTCTATTGATCGGAAGTCAACTTCCGGATATGTATTCATGTTTGGTGGTGGCCCTATTTTCTGGTCAAGCAAAAAGCAGGCTGCCATAGCACTATCTTCAGCAGAGGCTGAGTATCAAGGAGTGGTGAATGCTTGCATCCAAGCAGTTTGGTTGCAAGGAATTCTTTCAGAGTCTGATCTTGGTAGTACTGTGTCCACTGTCCTCTTTTGTGACAACCAGAGTGCTATTAAGATATCCACAGATCTAGTTACCAGGAAGAGGACCAAACATGTAGAGATTCACATGCACTACATCAGGGAGCTAGTGCATGACAGGACCATCATTCTGCAATACTGCCCGACTGATGAGCAGATTGCAGACATCTTCACCAAGAGCTTTTCAGAAAAGAAGTTCACTTACCTCCGTTCACTGTTGGGGGTGAGTTCATCAGGGTGATCCAGACTACTTTCAGGGTTCAGCTTGAGGGGGGGTTTTGTTCCCACTGGGTTTTCCCTCTTTTCCTCACTTAGTTTGTTTTGAGCATTGTTTCAGTTGCTTTATTGTACAGGGTGAACTATGGCCTTTGTTGCCAGGGCCCTAGCATTTTTATGTTTTCTAAATCTTCCTGAGTATAGCTTAAGGGGGGGTGTTGGAGACATTTACCTTCATCCTCACTCTTTAGTCAAATTGGCCTAGTTAAACCACTATCCTAAGTTTAATTGACATCAAGGAGCATTAATTACCATCATCCCAGTCACTCCCATGCCTACCTACAGTCAAGGAGGATAACTTAGCCTTTCCTACAGTCAAGGAGGCTAACTGGAGCGCTCCAGGGGTGATCTATGTGACATTCATGCACCTAATTGCTAACTGGGGGTTACTTTCAGTTCAACCAATCAGTTACAGTCAGTTAAGGCGCCTCCATGCATTAAATATATTATTTAATCATTATTTATTGATTATTTTATTATTATTTAATGAACTGGAGCTAACTAGGCACCTTCACCAACTTCTGATGGTCAGTTCAGCTTCAGTTAACCTCATCAGGGTTTATTGGAGTCATGCAGTACTAGCACTTGATGATTGGATTGCTATGACATGTGTTTGATCTCCTTCAGTTGAGATTAAGTCATTTATTACACTCCAACTTCAGTTAAGGGTTTGGTGAGTCAATTAGGTTTTTGGACAAGTGGTTAACTGAGTGAGATTGCATGGCAAAGAGTCAGTTAAGCTAGACTCACTCATTGAATTCAAATTGTCCTCTTAGGTATTCGAATTCTTCATTGAGTTATGCCATTGATTATGCATGGTATTGTAATCCTTTATTGTTTATATAATATACAGAGAGGAAACCTATTTGGTGCCTGAAAATTTCCAATTCATGAGTAATTGTTAATAATTCTTTGATGAGATTGAATCTTAGTTCCTAGATCAATGTGAAGAATTAATATGTTGGTATTTGGTGTATGAACATTTGGTCATGCACCTATCTTGTTGAAATTTCTGTTAGAAGGAAAACTATTGTTTTGTTTTATGTATGGCGGTGGTTTAAAACCAGTTTTTTGGTTGTCCGAGAAGGCCCTATACCTATCTTGACCTTTTCATCCTTTATGTAAGGTATGTAAAGTAGCATATCCCAAAATATGTTGATAAAGGAATCGATGGTCATGGAGCCTATCTTTAACTCATGAAATTATTTGACTTTTCTATGAAAGAATATTTCAGACATGTACTTTTATTGGAAGTTTATGTGGAAAGTACTCCAGCAGATCTCTTTTACTTCATCTCTTTTTCTATGTTTTAGATATCTCCACCATCTAGCTACCTTTCCATTTAGGTTGTAAATGGCCATCTAGGATTTCATCTCACTGGATTAGTTGTGTACTCAAAAGTATTTACTCATACCCAAGATACATTCTTCAGCCTTCTCCTCAGTGTTCATCTCTCCTTCATAGGTTTGTGTCACGTCCCCTTTCGTCCAAGAGGATACGATCTATGACATTGCTACTATAATTTAAGCAGGGATCTAATCCCATTAACATAACCAATAAAATTGCATTGAACTAACATACATATACAAATTCAGTATACAATGGAAGAAAAATACATTCATTCAAGCATTCATCATGTTCATCAGAATCCATTAAAACAAATACAGTTGCAGAGGTAAATATACAGGAGATACTTATCTTGAGAATATGCTTATCCCACAACCATCTATGTCACTGCAACATTCCACTAGACCATAGTCCAGTATGCTCATCAATCTCTCAGCACCACTACTACCCCCCATCTAGTCATGATTCTGATAAGGAATAAGGGAACTACAATATGCTCACACATAGCCAAAGACATGTCAAAATTCAGGCAAGCCAAAAATACATTTGGCTTTATCAGGCTACTAAGAAGGTGGAAAGGTTGAATTGCTAAGCTAGTGAGCTCAACCATAGAGCTATGGACACCTACACAAGATCTGACTTGGATTTCCAAACACCTACACACCCAACACAAGGAAGCACCCCCTTCTGTGCTAGATAGTTCCTCAGGCTATGCGTTCCCTTTAAGTGCTCTTCAGTATGTGCAAGAAAGAATAACCAACCCCTCTTTATTTCTCTGTGTGGTTCCTTTATGCACTAGGTTTATCAAGCTAGTTCTTCCCTCTTCCACTCCAAACCAGTTCAGACAAAAACACAGGATTTTTAGAACAACAAGATACAAGTTCTGGGCATGGAAAAAAACATTATGGAAACCAAATTCGATAATGGTGAATGGGGAAAAATCAACCAAGCTCAACAATTATTTTTAGAAATGTTCTAAGGGCTTCAGGTGGGAAAAAATGACCCCTTCAATTCCCCAATTCGTGGATCTATTCTCCCATTGACTGTGCAACACCAAAAAATGAAATTCCCAACCGTGTGAAGGAGGAAACAATAGAAAATTATCCAGGAGAGATTCCATCCACTGAAAATTAACAAAACCACTTCATAGCCATGGGGAAAACAAAATAAGCTATTGCAAACATGAGGAAAAGTGCCCAAGAGCTACAACAAACATGTGTGGAAGAGAGAACATGAATGCATAATGGGAAAGTAATGAATTTTGGGGTTCTTACTTGCGCATTAAACCAAAACACATTTTTCCAAACATGGGTGCTCTGTCCAATTCGAATTTGACTTCCACACTCTTCCCATCCCCATGCAATAACTAAATCAACCACTTCTGGAAGAAATAAATGATTGACACAAGAAGAAAAAATGGGTAGCTGACATCTTGATGGGTTTTACCTTTGACATTTGGATTTTCCCCATTGGCTCAAAGGTCTGAATATTACCCCCCCCCCCCCCCCACTTATCCTTAGGAAATCATGCCCTCATCTCTTTAATGTTGCATTGAAATAGCTAGTTGTGGTTATTTTAATTAAATTGCATATGTACATGATGTCCAAAATTTAATGTGTCAGGATAGCACGGAATACCATCGGCATCGATTTTTAATCGCCGGAACATAAAACGCTAAATTGATGGTGGGGATTTTCCGTTTAGCTCCACACCATGAGTATTTACAATATTTTCATCATATACATTTCTATTGCAAATGGGATGAAAAACAGGGTGTTACAGTTGGGGATTTTATCTTTTCAAATTCTCCTTGAAGCTTGTCATCATTTTTCTGCCTTTTTCTGCAAGGAGAGGATGAACCATGACTGGAAATATTGTGATATTCTCCTTTTGGAATATCAAGAGTGTGTTCTTATTTTCCCTCTTTCTTTGGATTGCTGGTCATTCTTTTGTGATGATGGACAACAAGTTCTTCTTCCCGTATTGGGGAATTCAGATTCCCTTGTCAATTGTTGTCCTCTTTTGCATCCATGATTTGGATTGTTCTTTAAATATGCAATTTAAACATTTAGAAACAATATTATTCTGTTAGTTCACAAAGTTAAAAATACAGTTTTGAAATGTTTATTTCTACAATGGATGTTCAGTAGCACCCATTAGGTCTGTAAGTGTTTGAAACTGGGCTCCAATACCACTTGTAATGTCCCTAAAATCCATAAAAAAATATATGTAGGGCTAATAATACTGCTAAGAGATTAAAGGACATCTACACTTAACTTTAGATTTGTAAAACTTGTATAGGACTTATACATATGTTCATGTTCTGTTATATACATTTTATCAATTTTATTGATGCACTGATATTGTTTTAATCATGTGTGATTACATGCTACGTTATCTAGTTTCTTATTTTACTAAATGATGAGGCTAAATTATCTTTGTATCTAAAGGGGAGGAGTGGCTAGATGTTTTCCTAATGACCCACTCAGAAAGATACGAAAATCTTGCAGTTATGGGCTTACTTAGTTCTCACTAACTAATGTACGATGTATCTATTCTTATTGCAGGTATTTCACCACTAAACTTATGCTTCCTGTGCGTGAAAGAAAAAGTGAACGACCTAGCACCTAAAACTTGCTATCCCTAACAATAATGGTTTTGGTATTAGACCTGAATGAGAAAAAAATGTGTAAAGTTAAAACTATAGAGGAAGGGTTTTAAATCTACAAAGTGGTGGGGCATAGCTATCATGTTAAATGTGCCCATGTGAAGTGGTGCGTGGCTCCTCCACGATGGCACAAGACATAAAACCCATGGTAGGGTTTCACATTCCACCTTGGAATAATGTTTATGTTTCTAGTGAAGGAGTGCGAGCTCCATTGTTGAGATTCACTGACAGAGGCGAGGTTTACGTTGGTTGAGAAAATGGTTTAATAGGTAAGTAGTCTATGCTATGGTTTAAACTCTATTTTACACCTTCGTGTTGGAAACAGGTAATATCATACTTCTAATTCCATTGTTGTTTTTGTTTTGCAGGGTTTGGATGAGCGTGGGGAAACTTTGCGACTATGGCAAGGAAGAAGGCCAACAACGCATTTCAGGTAAGCCCATAAGATGAGGGACTTTACCCAACTGATTGGTCGTTTACAGGGTTTGTATGGTTTCTCTATGTGATTTTTGTAACCGTCTTCCCAATTGGGATTCGCCAAGGTTTGGGGAAGTAGTGACGATGCTCAGTCTTTAAATTCTGGGTTTGTATTTTGTGGTTCTCATCCCATTCAAGCGTTTGTAAATTGGACACAACTATGTAATTTAAAACCTCTATGTTTGTAAATTTATAATGGTGTTTCACTGGATTTATTTCAGCTCTTCGTTTGCTGTGAGCACTGTGGTTTAATTTATATGATGGTTGAAAATATATTAGTGCCATTGTAGAGAAATGGAACTATGACAATGTTGTTTTCGTAGTTTAATTTTTGAATGTGGATATAATTCAGGTTTTAAAACCACGTTTTGTTATATGGAATGTTTTAGCATTCTAATGTGTCTACTTATGTTAATTATTAAATGGTTTTGATGGGGCCCTTTTTCTTCAGTTTATAACGACAAAGGGAAAATCCCTAGCTTTGTTCAACATTATATGTTCTGATATAATACATGGTGTAGGATGATAATTCCATCGTTGTTTTGTTTTACTATTGTGGTTTTGATGGTGGCCATATAAGCGTGGCCCAAGCTGCCCTATATGGCGTCGCCTGTCTGTCTCTAGAGTTTATAATGTATTTCTTGTATGGACAGTCTTACGACAATTGTTTAATGGATTCTATAGTTGTTTTATTGTCTATGTTTGTTATTTATTTAATATTTAAATACTCCCGGCCAAATCTTATGAGATTCAATCTCGGGTTTCGATAGTTGAGTTATTGTTTATGTTTGTTTATTTAATTAATATTATTAAACTCTCCCAACTGGAGATTATGGGATTTTATCTTGGGTGAATGCATATGATTTATAAATTTGGCTGTGTTTACATTTTGGTTTTATAATTTAAAATTTTCCTCTTAAAACATTGACAGGATCTTGGCCTTTGTGTTGGAGGAATGATGATGATTATCTTGGTGATTTATGTATCTTTTTGTAGCGTGGATAGTTTATATGTATTTTTATTTCCGTTGCTGGGAAATGTAATATGCCAACGTATGTTTAGGTTATCCTATCCTTTGTACATGATGGCTAGAGGCCTGTGACCCGTTGGTGACTTGTATATGTTTCTTATGTATAGAGCAGCGACTGCTGTGCTTCCCTTATATGGTTTTTGGTTTGTTAAGGGATTCGATCCTTGGATATTGATTATGTGTATTTCGTCTATTTATTAGTTTGGTTAATGAGTAATTTAAATGATAAGATGGATGTCTGTAATTTGCTTATTTATTTATTTTAGTTGATTTCATTGGATGTCATGTCCATCATTTACCAATTCTTTAAATATTGTTAAGCAACAAATGCTGCACATAATATATATGGTAAGTTTAGTGTGTTTTGTGATATTTAATAATATGATGATTGTTGGTTTCCAAGGGACTCAATCCCTAGTCCATGACTCTGGTTGAATAGTTTGTTTCAATGTAAAAATTCAGTTCATAATAGTTATTATTTTTACATTAGTTTTATGAAACTCTCGGAGAAACTTTATACATGTACTATGTTTATAGCATTTATATTTATTGTTTTAATATTGTTTTCTATAGTTTTAAAAGATCTGATTGGTATATTTTATCCAAACTAAAGTTTGGGTTTAGACTAAACCCTAACATTTATATAAACCTTTGAAACTAGTTTAATATAAACCTGATAGGAAATTTACCCTAGAATCTATACAAGAATTAAAACTACGAATCTAATTTAACTAATAAAACAAACATAAAATATTTCTTCAAACTGATGGAGGGTAAAATTATAGATCTTATCCCAAAGCATAATGGCTATAATTACAACCTCTAAGCATAATTAAAATAACTTGTAAATGTAGAAACCTCTTACCTGCGACTATGTAACTTGTAATGGATAAAGGACCCTGAACACTTTGAACACTTAGGATTAATAAAACACTAGCTATATCTGACCTTAGGAATGATAACCGAATAACTTTAGAACTACCACATTCCTCCCAACCATGACCCAGAACTGTTCCTGGTTCTAATTCGGATCCCCCCCGAGATGGCTCCAACATCCAAGTGATATAGAACTCCTAAAGGTGAGGTTTCTCCTATTTTGAAATCAGGATTTGTATAAAAATTCTTGGTTTTGGAAAAAATGATTTCCAAATCTATTCAGGACTAATCAATGAGATACCTTAGCCTTCTCTTAGCTTGGGTCTTATAGAAAATGTTTTAGGAAAGGGTAGTTGGTTTAAACTTGATTTGAATCAAGAGTTCATTACATTCATGAAAATAATCTTTAATTTGATTTATATGGAATGAATAACTATTTGTTTAACTAGGAACTTTTTTCTAGTTCCTACTTGAGCTTTAGAATAGAATATTTATTTAATTATTTTAGTTTATAATAACTACATAGACTGTCACTTATTATTTTAGTTATCTTTATTTCTTTATATATATATATATATATATATATATATATATTCTTATATACATAATATATACAATTTACATATTATTCTTAATATTTATTCATGCATCATATATCATAGTTTATTTATTTTGACTCTTCCCTTAGCTTACATTATTTATTTTATCAAGGTCGCACGTAGGGTTTGGTTGGTCAACTAGGTGAGGTAGCTCTAGATCCTGCTTACATGTTGGATTCCATCATATTTCTTGGTAGTTCTTCCAGTCCTTGATGTGATGTATATTTGAAATTTCATTTAATCAACTTAAAATAAGTATGATGAGGGTCGGTGCTACTCAGATTCGTTCTAAATCAACACACATAATTTCATTAATCCCTAGCTCTATTCACATCCAAGGATCAACACTATTAATTGAGCGTTACACTAGTGCAATTCTAGATCCTGTCACTCAACACTAATACCAGGATGTACTTTTATAATACAACTAGGGATAGAATGGAAAAATATTCGATTCTCCAGGGCTTATGCTCAACATCAATTTCGAGTGCTTCAAGGCTTATGCCCAACACCTCCATTTCTTATTACTCATGTGCTCCAGAGCTTATGCTCAACACAAACTCTCATAACTTATGTGCCTTTGGGCTTCCACCAAACACATTATAGAAATCAATCATGCATTTTGTCTTCTGTACAATACAGCATAATAATCATCTTAATGTATTAATTAGGGCTAATCACAAAATAATAAATCCAGTACATCTTACCACGACAATAGTCCTTGTCTATTAGGATCTATGCCCAACATATATAATCATATACATGACAATAAAAAATGTGCATTGGATTACAACCAATATATCTAACTAATCAACATAACTCAAATGAAGTGGGGAATACACCCAATATTTAAACATAAACTTCAAAGTAACTCATAGGTAGTGGGGCTCATGCCCAATATAGTCAAGGTCAAAATTTGGGATATTACATGGGATTCTAGTCAACATAGTTGAAAGGAGATAGTAGAGGAACATTTGAATCCTTATTGAAGTTATTAACATGATCCGGGAGATACTCTCTACAACCTGCACAAATAAAACTAGGAGAAAAATCTTTTAAGCTAAAAAACCTCTTCTTCGGAGAGGGATAGGCGACTAGATGTGCTCCTCAAATATATAGAACTTGAGAAACCTTGAACTCTGATACCATGTAGAAATAATAGGTCCAATGCTATGAGAAAATATTCTAAGAAGAAGCACATGAAATATATCTTGCTACTAAGATAATTATCATAAGCATATATAGGAAAAACAAAGAGAAGAATAGAGACTAAATCACATGAATAAAGAGATAAATATTGGAGTGTATCCTTATATTGAATAATGATGAATAATAGTGTACATAAATAGTACATCTCTCATAGGTAGAATCAAGTTGTATTGGAGACAACTCATCAAGCTCGGAAAGGTAGGATTACTAAATATGATAAACACCCATATGTGGCCAAAGAACCTCCCAAATCAGTAAAGGAACTCACGAATTAGAAAAAGAACAAGTGATTTGTCAAGAGTGATGGAAAAACATGCAAATCCTGGTAAATGGATAGTAAATCATGGAGGATGGGGTGGAAACAAAAGATACTAATTTCCTAGTTGACTAGCTTTATCTAATCCACAAAAAGCTGGATAATATCAAAATAAGGAAGAATCTGCTGGAAAACATAGTTACTAATTTGTGGGAGTCAATAAACTGGTCAAGATCAACCCAAAATTAGAATTAAATCATTCTTGGGGTATATATGGAAAGTGTTGACTTTGTAGTGTAAGTGGATGACAACTATCTAGGCTAGTGGGTTGGAAATTAATCAAAATTGATTAAATATTTTAATTCTAAGTTTTGAGTGAGTTTATAATATTCCAACATTATCAGTTGAGGAAAGTCATGTGGGTGATAGTAATCTCATATCGAGAGTGGTCGAGCATTCACTTGCGGATGAGTTCCTGCATTTAGTAGCAGATGATGATGTTACATCATTTTCTTATGTTGTGGGTGATTCAACTCAAAATTTATATATTGATGATAGTGCATGTTATGCTCGAGATGATCCCAGAAATGATGATGCTCGAGATGATTCTAGAGATGAAATGATGATGCTTGAGATGATACCATAGATGATGATGCTAAATATAATGTCATAGATGATATGATAATGCTTGAGATGATACCATAGATGATTATGCTCGAGATGATGCCAAATATGTCTGTGATGATGATGATATTGATGTAATTGTGGAAACTTCCTATGACATATAGATTCACCAGTGATTTGTACAGATTTATTGTTGTTGAATACCTTTGTTGGATAGTACGTGGGACTCAAACTTCCTTTGTTTAGATTATAACGATAGGGATGACCTAGAAGTAGATGATATTGACTCATAGGGAGGGAATCATAGTTGTGGAATCAGAGAGGTGATTGCAATGGGAGATACTTGGGGAAGTAACTAGACAAGTGATATCCAAGGGATCCAAGGGGGACTCCTCGCATAGTACTCTAAACAAAGGCGACCCAATGGGGGAAAGTTGTCGTAATTGGATACTATATGCAATATATGTGGGCATTTAAAGGCACTATTTGGTCATTCTTCATAGGTAGTCCTACCAGGACAAAAAAGGTTAAAACTATACTTATTGGACAGTCATTCCAATACTTTTACGAGCCTGAATGAAACCAAGTTTGCTCGATGATATTTTCTTTATGAGAGGGCTGGAAAAGAGCTTAAATACAACCCATAAGTGATATTTTTCGTTAGGTATGGTCCCAATGTCCAACAAAGCATAAAAGGATATAAAGGGAAACGTTCCTACATGGAAGGTGCTAGGGTGGCCCTTTTCATTAATTAGTCTACATAGTCTGAAAATGGGATAAATCATACCACATAGATTCCCTTTCAAATAATTTGACGGGTATTAAAGGAAGCAAGTGTTCTCGACAATCTTTTAAGTCTTTAAGGAGTCAGAAAAGATCTTAACAAAAAATTTGTAATGGTCATTCAAGCAAAGAATAAGTGTTCGATGTACCAAAAGGGGTGATGTTAGGATCATGGATGATGGGGAGAAAAAATAACAGTCGAACACTAGTGGGGGCTCCTTACGGGATGGTGAATGGTGTTAAAATAATGTAGAGTTTGCAGTATTGATTGAGCATGGGGGTCATGAACATGCCACTATAAAAGGGGTTTGATTTTCATGGTGGAACGTAAATCAAGGTAACTCCAGGAAATGGCCTGAATAAAGTTAGGGACAAAATGATACGTGAGTCTCAAATGTGGACAGAGGGTGGAAAATTGATCCAGTTGGTGCGAACAACGTGAAAAATAGATGCCGGATAACTACGTGGTGTTCAGAAGAAGGAGTTGACCAAATAGAGGTCTATAAACAAGGGGGGACCACATGAGCCTCATATTAGGTAGTGGTGTGAGATGATGATTTTAGAGTGAGGAAGTCTAGTAGGTCATTTACTGACCTGGGAGATATTTTCACAGTGGCAGCCACTTCCTATCCTCATACATACAGAGGCATGGACTACCAGAGAGATCCAAAATTTCCTAGACCTCCTCAACAGGTATGGTGAACAGATGGTACTTATACATGAATCTCTATGGTTTAATTCATATAGTATACTAGCATACTGGAATCTAGATGATACATGTGATTGATACTCATGACATATTGTGTGCATGTACAGACGTGGGACCACATACACCAGTAGGATACCAGTGACACAGGGGAAGAGTGGAGGGGTTAGATCCATCTGCTCATGGGAAAAGGAGGTGATAAAGTGATACGTTAGACTCGATATGGCTAGATGTGGAGAGGATACTTGACGGGGTCACCTACGATGGATGGGAGTACCTAGACGATGACTTGATCATCGCGTGCTACCGAGCCCCTCCTGAGTGGATCTCTCTGATGAGGAGGATCATGGTGGATTCTAAGTATATCTGAGTAGCACCACAGGGAGATTCACCTATGGAGGAGTAGAGCTTGGATGAGGAGGACACCAAGGACGAAATAAATTCATTGGAGGATGAATCAGACTAGCACCTTGTGATGTTTCCCCCAATGCATTTAAGCATGGGGAATTTTGTATGATATGCATTATTAGATGAGAAAGGCTATGGAGCTTCTCTTTTTTGTATTGATTATGATATGAATGCATGTGGATGCATATTTTTGTATTTTTCTGTTTTTTATGCGTCTCTTGTTATGATGATGACTATGCCTATATGATGTATATGAAATATGTGATCACGACTATATGATGATGCATGGTGCAACATATTTCCTATATGAAATGATTGATGTTCCACTCTAGAACATATCTATCCATTTGGTCAGCTACACTCTTGAGACTTCTAGGAACATGCATGAATGAAATGGATTCAAAATTTCTAACCAAGTGTCTAGTGCACATGAACTTTATAAAGAGGTAGGGATTACGTATCCAATAATAGTTATTCAACTAGGAGACAATCAACTGGGAGTCTAAAAATAAAGCAAGACAACAAATACCCAAGTGAAGAGCGATGGTCAGAATACCAACGACATCACCATACTTATCTTGGTTTTTGGTAGCAACACTAACACACATTCCATTGATATGGATCAAATCATGTGAAGGGGAATAAATGGCCCACACAATACAAGGTGAGATTAGGAGACCATATGCTTGCACCATCAACAAAACCAACATAGGAGGAAAAAGTATGATCCATGTGGAACAAACAAGGAAACAAACTATGAGACTTGTTTTAAAAATGATGCAAATTAAGAAGGGAAAAATTTGACACAAGGGTATTCAGGTTGTTCGGCTTAGGCATAGAATCTCTTGAGGTAGATCCCATTGCGGGAATTATTCAAGAGGTGAATGTAAGAGTCAGCGAGGAGACATGTCCCCTTGTTGATACATAGATCGATGAGATATGGACCATACCACATGGATTTGAGATTCCTTTTTCCATTATTATGACGGGCTTAATCGTAGACGAGGACGAGGTCCCCCTAGTTAAAGGTACATTGATGGATGTAAGAGTCATAATGGAACTTCGACCGGGTCTTTGACGCTTCGATAATTTGGAGAGTAGCTTGGCTATCATCATAGGCTTGTTTAAGCATAAGTAGGCATTTTTCCAATGATGATGTATCAGGAAGAATTTTGACGACAAGGTGAAGTGACAGAATATAGAATTCAATGAGAAGAATCAATTCCACACCATAAAATAAATGGAATGGGGTGAGACCAATGGTGGTTTTAGCCTCAACTTGGCCATTTCCATAAGGGCAATAAGCAAAGGAATATTGGTCTTTAAATTTCAACATAACAGATAGCTCTGTCCAAACAATGTAACAATGTCCTCGAAGTGAGAGACGTCATCTGATACAAGCTTGAACGGGACACTGAAGTAAGCAATAACATGGTTAAAAAAGAAGAATCCCACAATTTTAGACTTACAATTGAAGGTTGGCATGGATTCAACCCACTTGGTGAAGTAATAAATGACCATAATGATGTATTTATTGTTGTAGGCCAAGGGGGGCTTACTGGTCATGAATTCAATCTCCCACTTACAAAAGGGACCGATTATGGCAACAGGATGTAGCGGTGTGGGAGGTGTACTTTCATTTTGGGAAAAGAAACTCCACTTGGAGAACGATAATCCACTTAGATGCATGAACTTGGACAATGCAAAGACTCAAAAGATAACACATGGGGTTGGAATCAACCAAAACTCGAGTTTGATTCATGAGAATGTAATAATCCATGGAATTTCATTGCATAGTATGGAATAAATCAGCAAAGGAAATCAACCTTCCCCTGAAGGATTTGCAATTGGCATAGAGTACGTGGAGGGGGAATATCTAGGATGTCTTGAACCTTGAATGGATCCATGGTAATCCCATTCTAGGAAAATTTGAATCCTAATAAGAGACTTGATGGTACACAAAAGACACACTTGAGGGGGTTCAGGAGGACATTATATTTCTGACATCAAAGGAAGACTTCCCATAAGTCATCCAAATGTTGGGAACACTTCCAAGATCAAGTAATGAGGCCATCTAAATAAACAAGGATAATGTGAAGGAGGTCATGGCAGCAAAAGGTCACGACTCGCTGAAAAGTGGCTCCAACATTTTTAAGGCCAAATGAGATGACACGATACACAAAAGTGATCCAAGGGGTAGTAAAAGTGGTTTTATACTGATCATCTTTGCGGATATGGATTTGGTTATTACCATAAAAACCATCCATGAAGGAAAACACTTCCTGGCTGGCACATGCATCTATTATTTAGTTAATAATCACAATGGGGAAGTCATCTTTGGGACAAGTCAAATTCAAACCATGGAAGTCAATACAAAATGAATGGTTCCTTACTTTTTATTAACAAGAACAGGGTTGGAAAGCCAAGTGATATACATGATGGGGTATATAAATCCTTTTTGGTACAGTTTTCTAATCTCATATTTAATGAAAGAGGCCTCGGACGGGTGAATGGGTTGTTCTTTTGTGTGAATGGGGGAAACATCAGGCCATTTGTTGATGTGGTTTTCAATGATGGACAAATCAATCCTAGACATCTCATTATAGGACTAAGAAAAATTATCATGAAATCCCTTAAAACGTTTTTTCTAGGTGGTGACTTCCTCACGAGATCATGAAGCACCAACTGTAATATCCTCGAATGTCCCAAATTTCATTGAGATTTTGACTTTGATGGTTGGTGAGATATTGGCCATTTTACCTTGTTTAAAGTATACAAGTGCCGAGATTGGGTTTTTTGAACCAATCAGCACTTCCATGAATGAAGTCTTTCACTTCGACAAATAATTGGTTCGACAATGAGGAAGGTTCACCGGGGATGAAAAATGAGCGATGGTATAGAGCATTTGAAGGATTTTCATGATTCAGAAGATCTTCAAGGATATGTGAAGGGATGCATGGCTCCTCCACAATGGCAAAAGCCATAAAACCCATTCTAGGGTTTTGCAGTACACCTTTGCATAGTGTTTTTGCTGCTAGTGAAGGAGGGCGAGCTCCATTGTTGAGCTGCACTAACATAGGCGAGGTTTACATTTCTTGGGAAAATGGTTTATCAGATAAGATGTCTAAACTAAGGTTTAAACTCTATTTTATTCCTTTTTTTTGGAAATGGGTAATAGGATACTTCTAATGCCATTTCTAATTTCATTTTGCAGGGTTTGGAGGAGCATGGGGAAACTCTATGACTCTGGCAAGGAAGAAGGCTGACAACGCATTCTTAGTAAGCCCATAATATGATGGCCTTTACCCACTTGATTTTCCATTTAAAGGGTTTGCAGGGTTTCTCTGTGTGAATTTTGTAACCGACTTCCAAATTGGGATTCACCAGGGTTTGGGGAAGTAGTGACGATGCTCAGTATTTAAATTGAATCAATGAGGAATTCGAATACCTAAGGAGGAAATTTGAATTCAATGAGTGAGTCTAGCTTAACTGACTCTTACCCATTCAATCACACTTAGTTAACCACTTGACCAAAACTCTAATTGACTCACCAAACCCTAACTGATGTTGGAGTGCAATAAATGACTAAATCTCAACTGGAGGAGATCAAACACATGTCATAGCAATCCAACCATCAAGTGCTAGTGCTCCATGACTTCAATGAACACCGATGAGGTTAACTGAAGTTGAACTGATCATCAGAAGTTGGTGGAGGCACCCTGTTGACTCCATATCATTAAATAATAATAAATAATCATTAAATAATATATTTAATGAGAGGAGGTGCCTTAACTGATTGCTTGAACTAATTGTAACCACCAGTTAGCAATTAGGTGCAATAATATCACTCAGATCACTCCCGGAGTGCTCCAGTTAGCCTCCTTGACTGTAGGAGAAGGCTAATTTAGCCTCCTTTACTATAGGTAGGCGTGGGTGTGACTGGATGATGGCAATTAATGCTCCACTGATGTCAATTAATGTCAATTATACTTAGGATGGTGGTTTAACTAGGAAAATTTAAACAAAAAGAGTGTGTATGATGGTAACTGTCTCCAACACCCCCCCTTAAGTGATAATCAGGAAGAGTTAGAAAACATAGATGCATAAAAATGCTAGGGCCCTGACAACAAATTCCATAGGTCACCCTGTACAATAAAGTAACTACTTAATATAACCAAGGAAACATAGAAAACCTCATGGGAAAAATACCCCCCCTCAAACTAAGCAGTAAATCAAGAATTGGTTCTTCTATGCAGCATCATCCTGAGACTGTGCATGTGAACCTATGAATCCAAACTAAATGAATATGTCTGGAGGAGTCTTCCACTTTGGAAGAAGATCAATGCACTCACCTGAATCAGAAATATAAACAGCTGCACGGTGAAAACTGGACCCATGAAGAGCAACTAAAATCATCTGAAGAATGAGCAAAGGTTCTTGAGGATTTGAACCATGTGTGGAACACTCAAGAAACTGATATGTTGCAGCCTTGAACAGAAAACCATGAGTGGTAAAATCAGCCCCAATTTTTAGGAGCAAGTGTCCAAGCGGATGCAGAAAGTCTTTCTCTTTACAAGTTCTGTGAGGAGATGAGCATGTGACCAAAGGTAGAGAAGCCCTGAGACTCTGGAGAGCGAATGATTGAGATCCATAATCTGATATAGATTCATAAATATCTAATAATTCACAAAATAATATATCAGCAACCTCATAAGAGGAAACTAACATCAAATCCCCAGTAGCAAAATTGAAGAAGAACTGTGGTACTTGATTTTACACACCGGAATTGGTGAGAGAAGCTACAAGCATGACTGAAAGCTCTTGGATTTTAAAATATGAACAAAATAATATCAAATCAGAATGTAAATCAGATCTAAATAAGTTCACAATAGATCCAAAACTATGAAATGAAATCAAATCCCCAGTAACAGTTTTGTAGGAGACTTGCGGTACTTGTTTCTTCACACCATTGATGAGAACAACTACAAGCAGTACTGAAGGTTTATGAACCTGAAATTTTGAACCAATAAATATCATATCAGATCCAAAATTATGGTCAACTGAGATGATGGATGCACAGTTGTCTTTTTCTTCAAAATTTTGAATTTTGGTGCATGCAATCCTGCAGGAATTTGCTGGAAAATCTAGATCATGTGGAGTGAATGGATCACTTTTATAATCTGATATTTCTTCCAAAATATCCAATTTTTTACATATTTTCACACCATTAGCAACATTAGAGGGAGAAAAATCAAATTTCTCTTCACTTTCGGAAGCAATTACTGGTAAATTTTGCATAGAATTCAAAGGAAAATCACCGGTGAATGTTTGCATGGAAGTGTAGTAGTATTTTTCTTCAATATCAGAGATTCAAATGTCTTCTTCTGTTTCAGAAATATGAGGAGATGAGATATCAAAGATCTCATAAAATTCCAGAGCATCAGGAGAAGGAGTCACTGCATGGAGACTTTCTTCAATTCGAATTGAATGTGTAGAAGATTTTGCTTCATCTTCATCTTGAACAACTTCATCAGAGAGAGTAGAGGCTAAGAATTTTGAGTAAAGAACTCATGTGGTGTTGGCTGTGATCTCCAAAGTACTATTATGATCCTCATTATGCTTTCCAAAGGTTCTGTCCAATATTGTCTAGACTTCCTTTGGTTATTCAATTGAACCAATAATAAGGTAGTACAAGCTAGGAGAAAGGGCCATACATATTGCTCCAAAAGCTCTATCACCGTCATTTATCCATTCATTCTCATTCTCATAAGACTCTTTTCCAAATCCAATAGACACCTCATAGAGTCCTTGTCTCTTCAGAAATGCAATCATCTTCAACTTCCATTCCGAATAGCTTGTGAATGGGGTGAGAAGAGGGATTGATGAGTCCATTCGAAGTTGTACCTATTAAAACCTGCAAATCAGAACAAAAGGGGCACCGTAAGGTCAGAAAACCTGCACATTTTAGGCTTTCATTACACCCAGCATAGTCAATCAAGCAAGCTTGATCAACAAGTTCTTTACTTGGGGTATTAAGTGGTAATCCTTGGCTTCTGGTGCAGTAATGGATTTTTGAGTTATTGCTCAAATTTCATGGAGAAATCTGTCAAAAAGCTTGTTTTTGAGAGATAGATATTCGTCCCTCTGTATGCTCTGATGCCATATTAATTCTTGCACATGATCTAGGAACTAAGAATCAATCTCATGAAAGAATAATCAACAAATACTCATGAAATGGTGTTAATCAGAACCAGAATGGTTTCCTCTCTGTATATTTAATAAACAATGAATGGTTACAATACCAATGTCAAGCAATAGCTTGAATTAATGAGGAATTCGAATACCTAAGGAGGAAATTTGAATTCAATGAGTGATTCTAGCTTAACTGACTCTTACCCATTCAATCACACTCAGTTAACCACTTGACCAAAACCGTAATTGAATCAACAAAACCTAACTGAAGTCGAAGTGCAATAAATGACTGAATCTCAACTGAAGGAGATCAAACACATGTCATAGAAATCCAACCATCACGTGCTAGTGCTCCATGACTTCAATGAACACCGCTGAGGTTAACTGAAGCTGAACTGATCATCAAAAGTTGGTGGAGGCGCCCTGTTAACTCCAGATCATTAAATAATAATAAATAATCATTAAATAATATATTTAATGAAAGGAGGCACCTTAACTCACTGGTTGAACTGATTGTAATGACCAGTTAGCAATTAGGTGCATTAATATCACTCAGATCACCCCCGGAGTGCTCCAGTTAGCCTCCTTGACTATAGGATAAGGATAAGTTAGCCTCCTTGACTGTAGGTAGGCGTGGGTGTGACTGGATTATGGCAATTAATGCTCCACTGATGTCAATTAATGTCAATTATACTTAGGATAGTGGTTTAACTAGGCCAATTTGACCAAAAAGAGTGTGTATGATGGTAAATGTCTCCAACACACTCTGGTTTAAATTATACGACGTTTAAAAATATATCAGTGCCACTACGAAGCAATGGCACTATGATAATGTCGTTTTGGTAGGTTAAGCTTTGACCGAGGATATAGTTCAGGTTTTAAACCCACACTGTGTTTTATGGAATTGTTTTAGCATTTTAATGGGTTTACCTTTGTTAATTATTAAATGGTTTTGATTTGGGCATTCCTCTTAAGTTTATAACGAAAAAGAAAAAAATTGTATCTGTGTTCAGCGTTATATGTTTTGATATAATACTTAGTGTAGGATGATAATGTCATCATTGTTTTGTTTTACTATTGTGGTTTTGATGGCAGCCGTATAAGCGTGGTCCAAGTTGGCCTATATGGTGTCTCCTCTGTGTATGTAGAGCTTATAATTTATTTCTTGTATGGACAGTCTTACAGTAATTGTTTAATGGATTCAATAGTTGGTTTATTGTCTATGTTTGTTATTTATATAATATTTAAACACTCCCCACTGGAGCTTATGAGATTCGATCTCGGGTTTTGACAGTTGAGTTATTGTTTATGTTTGTTTATTTAATATTATTAAAAACTACCAGCCAGAGATTATGAGATTCAATTTTGGGTGAATGCATATGATTTATAAATTTGTCTGTGTTTAGGTTTTGGTTTTATAATCTAAATTTAAAATGTTGATAGGGTCTCAGACTTTGTATTAGAGGAATGATGATGATTATGTTGGAGATTTACTTATCTTATTGTAGCGTGGATAGTTTATATGTATTTTTATTTTCGTTGCTCGCAAATGTAATATGTCAGCATATGTTTAGGTTATCCTATCCTTTGTACAGGATGGCTAGAGGTATTTGACCCATGGGTGACTTGTATATTTTACTTTTGTGTAGAGAAGCGACTGTTGTGCATCCCTTATATGGTTTTTTGTTTGTTAAGGGATTCAATCCCTAGCTATTTATTATGCGTATTTAGTATGTTTATTAGTTTGGTTAATGAGTAATTTAAATGATAATGTAGATTCATGTTATTAGTTTAATTATTTTGTTTAGCTGATTTCATTGGATGGCCTGTCCATCGACAACCAATTCTTTAAATATTGTTAAGCAGTGAATGCGACAGAGAATATATATGGTAAGTTTAGTGTGTTTTGTAATATTTAATAATATGTTGAGTTTTGGTTTCCAAGGGAGTCGATCCCTGTTCCATGAATTTGGTTTAATAGTTTGTTTCAATGAATACATTTATTTGATAATGATTATTATTTTTGCTTCTCGTTTTATGAATCAGTGGATGAAACATTATACATGTACTACATTTATGGGGTTTATATTTATAGTTTTAATACTTTTTTCGATAGTTGTAAAATATCTGGTTGCTATATTTTATCAGAACTAAAGGCTGGTTCTAGACTAAACCCTAACATTTATATAAACCTTTGAAACTAGTTTAATATAAACCTAATAGGAAATTTACCTTATAATCTATATAAGAATTAAAAGTGAGATTCTAATTTAACTAATAAAACAAGCCTAAAATATTTATTCAAATGGATGGAGAGTAAAATTACAGATCTTAATCCAAATCATAATGGCTATAATTACAACCTGTAAGCATAATTAAAATAACTTGGAAATGTACAAACCTCTTACCTGCAACTATGTAGCTTGTAATAGGTAAAGGACCCTCCACACTTTAAACACCCTAAATTAATAAAAAAGCTAGTTATCTGCGACTTTAGGGATGATAACCAGATAATTTTGGAAGTATCACATTCCTCCCAACCATGACACAGAACCGTTCCTAGTTCTAATTAGGAACCCCCCCCCCCCCTCCAAGTTGGCTCCAACATGCATGAGATATAGAACTCCTAAAGTTGAGGTTGCTCCTATTTTGAAATCAAGATCTATATAAGAATGCTTGGTTTTGGAAAAATACTCTCCAAATCAATTTGGGAATAATCAATCAGATCCCTCAGCCTTCTCTTGGACTGGGTCTTATAGAAAATATTTTAGGAAAGGGAAGTTGGTTCAAACTTCAGTTGAATCAAGAATTCATTACTTTCTTGAAAAGAATCTTTAATTTGATTTAAATGGAATTAATAGTTATTTTTTTTAACTAGTTCCTACCTGAGCTTTAGAATAGAATATTTATTTAATTATTTTAGTTTATTGTGAGGAGAGGCGCTCTACAACCTAGTATGGGGGAGATCTTGTAGCATGATGTAATGTTAGTAACGTTTGTAACATGTCTGCAAAAAATAATAGTGATAGTGAATATTATGGGAGAGATTTCGTAATGTGATGTAACATTAGTAACGTTTGTTACATGTCGGAAAAAATAATAGTGATAGTGAATATCATGGGAGAGATCTTGTAACGTGATGTAACGTTAGTAACGTTTGTAACATGTCGGCAAAAAAAATAGTGATAGTGAATATTATGGGAGAGATCTTGTAATGTGATGTAAAGTTTGTAACATGTAGGCAAAAAATAATAGTGATAGTGAATATTATGGGAGAGATTTTGTAACACAAAATAATATCACTTTCGTAACGTTATTTTTATTAATAAAAAATAAATTTTCTAATAGGCCAAAATAAATGTTGGGCATAAAAAAATATAATATGGGGGAGATATTGTAATCTTCCTACCTAACAAAACAATAAAAAAGTAAAAATTTAATTATCCGTAAAATAAATATGTGGGTCAAGGAAAAAACACAAAATTGAATTATCCGCCAAAAAATGTTGGCCTTGCACATGGTTTTAAAACCATGTGCAAGGAATTCTAAAAAACCCATGGTTTTATTGTAAATGGTTTAGGAGGATTTGCACATGGTTTTTAAACCATGTGGAAGGCCTCCTAAAAAACCCATGTTTTTATTGTACATGGTTTAGGAGGGCCTTGCAAATGGTTTGAAGACCATGTGCAAGGCCTCCTAAACAACCCATGATTGTAGGAGGGGGAAATGATGCAATGTTCGTTACTAGCAAAATAAAAATAAAAAAAATATTATATGTGGGCCATAAATAATATTAAACATTAATAATAATAAAATTATATGTGGACATTAAATAAAAAGATGTGTCTTTTGGTTTGAATCAAATCAATGGATACCTAGGAATAGGTTTGCACCTTGAGAGATTTGATCCATCTCGACGCT
>LPNX011120165.1:368017-393825 GCA_001517045.1 Pseudotsuga menziesii | reverse complement strand
ATAATATATAGACTTTACATATTATTCTTAATATTTATTGATGCATCATATATAATAGTTTATTTTTTTATGCTTCCCTTAGTTTAAATTATTTATTTTATCAAGGCCTCAGGTAGGGTTTGGTCTGTCAACTAGGTTAGGTATCTCGAAATCCTCCTTGCATGTTGGATTACCTTGTATTTCGTGGCAGTTCTTCTACTCCTTGATGAGACGTAGATTTGAAATTTAATTTAATTAATTTAAAATAAGTATGACAAGGGTCAGTTCTATTCAGAGTCATTCTAACTAAACACACTTAATTTAAGTAACCCCTAGCACTATTCAGATCCTAGGCTCAACACTACTAATTGATAATTACACTAGTACAATTCTAGAGCCTCTCACTCAACACTAATACTAGTATGTAGTTGTATAATACACCTAGGGATATAATGGCCAAAGATCCGATGCTCTAGAGCTGATGCTCAACATGAATTTGAAGTTCTCTAGGGCTTATGGACAACACCTCAAATTCTTATAACTCATGTGCTCCAGACCTTATGCTCAACACAAAATATCACAACTTATGTGCGTGAGGGCTTACACCCAACACATTATAGAACTCACTCATGCATTCAGTATTCTACACAATACATCACAATAATCATATGAGTATATATATTAGGGCTAATCACAAAATAATAAATCTAGTACATCGTACCACAACAATAGTCCTTTTCCATCAGGGTCTACGCCAAACATATATAATCATATACAAGACAATAAAACATGTGCATTGGATTACGCCAAATATATATAACTAATAAGCATAACTCATGTGTAGTGGGGCATATGACCAATATATAAACATAAACCTCAAATTAACTCATATGCATTGGGGCTCATGCCCAATATAGTCAAGGTCCAAATTTAGGATATTACATCCCCCCCCCCCCCCCCCATATTTAGAACAACACCGTCTTGGTGTTCCAGGGACTAGAAATGAAGTCATGAAACATGGTGGCATAATCCTCTTTCATGGTGGCTTCCTTCTCCCATATGGCCTCATCGTCTCCAAGGTTATTCCATTCCAATTTTAGTTGGACAATGGTTCGATTCCTGAGCTGTACTTATTTTTTGTCCATAATATAAAGGGGCTCTGGTATTAACTCCCCTTCAAGTTCCACCTATAAGAAGGAACAATCACTCACATGTTTAGTATCATATAGATACTTGTTCAATAATGATGCATGAAAAAAACTATGAACCTTTATATGAGCAGGTAAAGCTAATTCATACGCCACTGGCCCTCTCTTGGACAGTATCTCAAAGGGTGCACAAAATATCGGTTCCAACTTTCTGTACCTTCCCAAGCTCAATGAGATTATTTTCTCTTTTACTTTTAAATAACCATGTTCACCGATATGATAATAATTATATTTTTCTTTTCTTATTTGCATAATGTTTTCTTGTGGTTTTGTGCTTCCTTGAGATTCTATTGTACTTTGGTGACTATTTTTTCTAGGTCCTTCAGTAAGTCTAGACTTAACATGAGCCTATCCACCGGGCTATCCCAAGTTACCAGTGTCCTACACTTTCAACCATAGAGTACCTTGAAGGGACTCATTTTCATGGATGTTTGGTATCCATTGTTATTTGTAAACTCTGAGAGGTGTATATAATCCCCCCACATCATGGGATTGTTCATCATGTACATTCTAATAATGTCCTCCAAAAACTGATTTACCCATTCTGTCTTCCCGTCTATTTGCGGGTGGTATGCGGTGCTAAAATTTAATTGTGTCTCTAAGCTGGAGAATAAAGATCTCCAAAAGTTACTGGTAAACTTGTATCTCGATCTAAGATGATTCCCTTGGGTATCCCATGCAATCAGAATATCTCCTTTAGGAATATGTCAGCAATGTGAAATGCTTTGTAAGTTGACTTAACGGGGATAAAGTGTGATGCTTTAGACAATTTATCAACCACTACAAAGATGGAATCATTCAGTTTCTTTCTCTTTGGTAAAGCCGTAATAAAATCCATACTGATAACCTCCCATTTCCTTTCTGAAATGGGTAATGGTTGTAGTAACCCTGAAGGATGCTAGTGCTCCTCTTTGACCAGCTGGCACTCTTGGAATTTTGCGATGAATAATTCTATGTCATCGTTTAACTTAGGATAGAAAAAGTGTTTCTTTGCTGCCGATATCATATTTTGATATCCCGGATTCCCCAAGTAGGACTTTCAATGAAACAATGCTAAAATGTTGGACTTGATGTCTCCTCCCTCCGGAACATACAATCTCTCTTTGGACCACAATAGTCCTTTATCACTTACCTTATATTCTTTCTGTTGTTGAAATAACATCTCCTCTTGAATCTTTTTGAGGACTTCAACATAGAAATGGTCAACTCCTCTTGTCGTTCTAATTCTATCATGCAAATCTAAATCGATTTTTCTAAAAATTACCTCATACAATATATGAGCTCATCGACGATTTTATTCTCTTTTCCTTTTACATTCTTTAATTCGAAGTGGTACTCTATAAGGAAATCTAACCATCTAGCCTTCCTGGCATTTAGATCTAGTTGGTTGAATAAGTACTTCATACTCATGGTGTCTATCTTCAGAAGAAACTTCTTCCACATGAGGTAGTGCCTCCACATCTTCAAGGCGTGGATAATGGATGCTAGCTCAAGATAATGGGTGGGATAATTTTGTTCATGTTAGTTTATTTTTTGTGACTTGTAACAGATTGCGCAACCATTTTGTAAGAGGAATCCACCAAGTCCTTCCTTGCTCAAATCTGTGCAAACAACGAAATCCCCATTGGGATCCACAATTCATAGTATAGGTGTAGAAGTCAAAATATGTTTAAGCTTATGGAATCTTTCCTCGCACTTGGTTGTCCACAAAAAAAAGTTTTCCTTCTTTTGTAAGGCGTTCATGGGACAAGAAATACTCAAAAATTTCACAATGAACTTTTGATAGTAACCTGCTAATCCCAAAAATGACCTAATGTATGTGACACAAGTATGGGTCGGCCATTCTGCGATGGCTTTGATGTTTTATGGGTCGACGACTATCCCTTTATAAAAAATTATGTGACCTAGGTATTGTATCTATGGTTTTTTAAAATCACATTTGCTAAACTTAGCATAAAGATGGTGTTCTTGTAACACCCGTAGTACTATTCATCTATGCTCCTCATGCTCTTCTTTAATCTTTTATTAAACTAGTATTTCGTCTATAAATACTAATACAAACTTATCTAGGTATTTACTAAATATAGTGTTCATCATGCACATTAAATTTGTCGGTGCATTGGTTATCCAAAAATCCATTACTACAAACTCGTAATGGTTGTATTGGGTCCGAAAGGAGGTTTTGTGTATATATTCATCATAGATCCGTACCTGATGGTATCCAGATCGCAAGTCAATCTTTGAAAATGTCTTTGCTCCTCTGACTTGAATGAACAAGTCATCGATCCTAGGGAGTGGGTAACGGTTCTCAATGGCCTTCTTGTTGAGTTGTCGGTAATCGATGCACATTCGCATAGTACCGTCCTTATTATTCACAAAATGTATAGGTGCTCCCCAAGGGGACACACTAGGTCGAATTTAATGCTTCTATATCCACTTTTGTAACTGTAACTTGAGCTACACCAATTTGTGTGTGATCACAGTATCTGGATTTTGAAGTCGGTACTGATCCCAGGGTCAGTTCTATGGAAAAATATAAGTCTCATTTTGGTAGTAATCCTAGTATATCCTCAAGAAATGCATCTTTAAATTCCATGAGAATAGGAAAGTACCCAATTTTCTATTCTCTCTTAGCTTCTACATCCTAGATATTAACTGTAAAATTTTTGCAACCCTTCCTAATACGTTTCTTCGCTTGTAAGGAAGATATATGTCTAACAGAGACCATCTTGGGTATGCCTTGAATATTTGTTTGATTCCCTTGGTTTTCTGTGCACAAGATCATCTAGTTTAGAAAATAAAGCATGAAATGGTGTTGTTCTAACCAGTCCATGCTTATCAATAGGTGGTATGATCCTAAGGGTAGGCTATTTAGATCTACCTTAGCTGGAAAACCATTCATATCTATCTCACAGTCTCTTAATAGTTCTGAAACCTTTTGTTTTGTACTAGTGGCTAGTTGAACCAGCCATGGTTTCTCATGTTTCATTTTTTTTAGTTTACACGTATCAACAATCATGGGGGAAACATAGATTCGACAAGAACCAAGATCAATTAAAATGGAAATAGAAGTGTTTGAAACCTTTCCTTCTATATTTTGACCATAGTGGCCTGATGGTTTACTTGTCGGTCATCAAGTGCTCCATAGATCCTAGGTGTACTAGCCATGTCTTCCATGATTGGGTCTTCCTATAGGTTTTGTAGGAATCCATTAGTCATGTTTGGATAATCTATGGAATAATGGGGCCCTTGGAGTTTCCAACAGATAACCTACATCGGGGCAGCCTTGGGTCCTCCGTTTGTTGTTGGTCTAGTGGTATTTGGTGCATTAACATTTGGTCGTGCACTTGCCTTGTTGAAATTTCTGTTAGATAGAAAACTATTGTCTTGTTTTCTATATGGCGGTGGTTTAAAACCACGTTTTTGGTTTTCCAAGAAGGTCCTAGACCTATCTCGAATTTTTTTTACATTTTCCCACCTTAGATGTCTATGATCATAACAATGTCTAGATTTGTGTAAGGTATAAGTGTCCATAGTTTTGGGCATGTCAAACTCAATTCTCTCTCAAACATTTGGAGGAAGGCATCCCAAAAACTCTTGTATCTTGACATTTTTCGTCTTTTATGTAAGGTATGTAAAGTAGTATATCCAAAAATATGTTGATAAAGTCATCGATGGTCATGGAGGCCATCTTTAACTCATGAAATTATTTGAATTTTTAGTCAAAGAATATTTCAAACTTGTACTTTTATTGGAAGTTTCTACGGAATGTACTCCAGCAGATATCTTTTACTTCATCTCTTTTTGTATGTTTTAGATATCTACACCATCTAGATACCTTTCCATTTAGGTTGTAAATGGCCAGCTAGGATTTCATCTCACTAAAGTAGTTGTGTACTAGAAATTATTTACTCATACCCAAGAGCCATTCTTCAGTATTCTCCCCGGTATTCATCTCTCCTTCATAGGTTTGTGAGAAACATTTACCACCATACACACTCATTTTGGTCAATTTGGCCTAGTTAAACCACTATCCTAAGTTTTATTGACTTAATTGACATCAAAGTAGCACTGTATGACATCAGGATGAGAACACCCATGCCTACCTTCAGTCAAGGAGGCTAACTTAGCCTTCTCCTACATCCGGGGAGGCTAACTCGAGCACTCCAGGGGTGATTTGAGTGTCATTAATGCCCCATATTGATAACTGATGGTTATAATTAGTTAAATAGAGTATTGAAGTCACCTTTCTTCACTAAATTGATTATTTAATGATTATTTAATGAACTGGAGTCAACAGGGGCACCTCCAACCACTTTTGATGGTTAGTTACACTTCATTTAACCTCATCGGGGTTCATTGGAGTCATTGATGTGCTATTACTTGTTGGTTGGCTTGCAGTGACATGTTTCTGAGCTACTTTCAGTTAGAATCAGTCATTTATTACACTTCGACTTTAGTTAGGGCTTATTTGAGTCAATTAGGGTTTTTATCAGTGGTTAACTTGAGTGTTGACTGTGGCTTACATTCAGTTAAGCTAGACTCACTCATTCAATTCGAATGACCTCCTTGGGAATTTGAATTGTATTGGAATTCATTCATCTGGCATGATCATTGTATCGTATCATCATTCTTTCATTTGATTATACAGAGCTGCTACTTCCATTGCAGCACCATTTTGCCAATTTTATGATTATATGTCTGTATTCTTTGTGAGGCTATGTTTTTCAGTTCCTAGACCACTATGAAAAATTAATATGGTATCAGAGCTCATAGTGGGATGAAGATCAGATCTCTCAAACACAATTTTTTTGACATATCTTGCATGAAAATTTGAGCAAAGCTCAAAAATTCCAGCACTGCACCAGAAGCCAAGGCCTACCACTTAATACCCCAAATAAGGAAATTGTTCGTCAAGCTTGATTAATCAACTATGATGGGTGTAATGAACACCTAAAATGTGTAGGATGTCTGACCTTATGGTGCCCCTTTTGTTGTGATTTGCAGGTTTTAACGGGTACAACTTCAAATGGACTCATCAGTTCCTCTTCTCACCCCATTCACAAGCTATTCAGAATGGAAGTTGAAGATGATTGCATCTTTGAAGAGACGAGGTATCTATGAGGTGTCTATTGGAATTTTAAAAGATTGTCACGAGAATGAGAATTATTGGATAAATGATGGTGATAGAGATTTTGGAGCAATATGTCTAGCCCTTTCTCCTAGCTTGCATTACCTTATTGGTTTTGATGAATACCCAAAGGATATTTGGACAAAATTGGATAGAACATTTGGAAAGCACAATGAGGATCATAATAGCACTTTGAAGATCACATATAGCACCACAACAGTTCTTTACTCAAAAGTCTTAGCCTCTACTCTCTTTGATGAAGTTGTTTAATATGAAGAAGAAGCAGAATCTTCTACACAATCAATTCGAATTGAAGAAAGTGTCCTTGCAGTGAATCCTTCTCCTGATGCTCTGAAAGTTTGTGAGATCTCTAATATCTCATATCCTCACTGTGGTTGAATTAGAAGAATACATTTGAATCTCTGATATTGAAGAAAAAAAATGCTGCATTTCCATGCAAACATTCACCAATGATTTTCCTTTGAATATTGTGCAAAATTTGCCAGTAATTGCTTCTGAAAGAGAAGAGAAATTTGATTTTTCTCCCTCTAATGTTGTTTCTGGTGTGAAAATATGTAATACCTTGGATATTGTGGAAAAAAAATCATATTAAAAGGTTGATCAATTCGCTCCCCATGATTTAGATTTTCCAGCAAATACCTGCAGGATTGCATGCACCAAAATTCAGAATTTTGAAGAAGAAGAAAGTTGTGCATCCACCGTCTCGGTTAACCATTTATTTGAATATGATATTAAAATTATTGGATATGATATGATATTATTTAGATCTTATTTGATATTTCTTGGTTTAATATTTCAAATTCATAATCTTTTAGTACTGCTTGTAGCTGTTCTCATCAACAGTGTGAAGAAACAAGTACCGCAAGTCTCTTTCGAAACTGCTGCTGGGGATTTGATTTCATTTCACATTTTTGGATATGTTGTGAACATATTTATATATGATTTAGATTCTGATATGATATTATTTGGTTCAAATTTTAAATTCCAAAATCTTTCAGTCATGCTTGTAACTGCTCTCACCAATTCCGTTGTGAAAAATCAAGTACCACACCTTCTCTTCAAAACCACTGATGAGGATTTGGTGTTAGTTTCATCATATGAGGTTTATAATATTTTATTATGTGATTCATTAGATATTTCAGAATCTATATTACATTATGGATCTCAATCATTCTCTCTCCACAGTCCCAGGGCTTCTCTACCTTTGGGCACATGCTCATCTCCTCACAGAAATAGTAAAGAGGAAGACATTCTGCATCTGCTTGGACACTTGCTTCTAAGAATTGTGGCTTATTTTACCACTCATGGTTTTATGTTCAAGGATGCAACATATCAGTTTCTTGAGTGTTCCAGACATGGTTTGAATCCTCAAGAACCTTTTCTCTCTCTTCGGATGATTTCAGCTGCTCTACATGGGTCTAGTTTTCATCGTGCAACTGTTTATATTTCTGATTCAGTTGAGTGCATTTTTCTTCTTCCAAAGTGGAAGATTCCTCCATAAATATTCATTTAGTTTGGATTTAGAGGTTCACATGCACAGTATCAGGATGCTGCTACATAGAAGAACCAAAAAATTTATTGATTTACTACTTAGTTTGACGGGGGGTATTTTTCCCATGAGGTTTTCCTTGTTTCCTTGGTTTATTAAGTAGTTAATTTATTATATAGGGTGACCTATGGCATTAGTTTCCAGGGCCCTAGAATTATTATGCACTTTATGTTTTCTAATCCTCCTGAGTATAGCTTAAGGGGGGGTGTTGGAGACATTTACCACCATACACACTCATTTTGGTCAATTTGGCCTAGTTAAACCACTATCCTAAGTTTTATTGACTTAATTGACATCAGAGGAGCATTGTATGACATCAGCATGAGCACACCCACACCTACCTTCAGTCAAGGAGGATAACGTAGCCTTCTCCTACATTTGGGGAAGCTAACTGGAGCACTCTAGGGGTGATCTGAGTGTCATTAATGCCCCATATTTCTAAATGACGGTTACAATCAGTTAAACAGAGTAGTGAAGGCACCTTCCTTCATTAAATTGATTATTTATTGATTATTTAATGAATTGGAGTCAACAAGGGCACTTCCAACCACTTATGATGGTCAGTTACACTTCAGTTGACCTCGTCGGGGTTCATTGGAGTCATTGATGCGCTACCACTTGTTGGCTGGCTTGCAATGACATGTGTCTGAGCTACTTTCAGTTAGAATCAGTCATTTATTGCACTCCAACTTTAGTTAGGGCTTAGTTGAGTCAATTAGGGTTTTGATCAGTGGTTAACTTGAGTGTTGACTGTGGCTTACATTTAATTAAGCTAGAATTGTTCATTCAATTCGAATGACCTCCTTGGGAACATGAATTGTCTTGGCATTCATGCATCTGGCATGATCATTGTATTGTATCATCATTCTTTCATTTGATTATACAGAGCAGCTACTTCCATTGCAGCACCATTTTTCCAATTTTATGATTATCTGTCTGTATTCTTTGTGAGACTGTGTTTTCAGTTCCTAGATCACTGTGACAAATTAATAAGGTTGGTGTCATGTCCCCTCCCATCTGAGAGGACCCAACCTATGACACTACTACTATAATTTAAGGGGGGATCTAAGTACCATGAACATAACCAATAAAAATTATTTGAACTAACATACATATACAGATGCACTATACAACGGACGAAAATTACATTCATTCAAGCATTCATCATGTTCATCATAATTCATTAAAACAAATACAATTGCAAATGTAAATACACAAGAGATAGTTATCTTGAGAAGAATTTTGTCCCGCAACCGGTTATGTCACTGCAACGTTCCACCCAACCATAGGCCAGCGTTCTAATTAATATCTCACCACCACTACCACTCTCGAGCTGGGCATGATTCCCACAAGGAATAAGGGAATTACAATAGGTTAAGACATAGCCATAGACATATCAAAATTCAGCCAAGACAAAACAACATTTGTCTTTATCATGCTGCTAAGGAGGTGGAAAGGTTGAATTGCTAAGCTAGTGAGCTTAACCATAGAGCTATGTGAACCTACACAAGATCTATCTTGGCTTTCCAAACACCTACACACCCAACACACGGAATCACCCCCTTATCTGCTACACAGTCCCTTAGGATATTCCTTCCCTTTCAGTTCTCTATAGGATGCGCAAGAAAGAATAACCATCCCCTCTTGATCTCTGTGTGTGGTTCCTTTCTACACTGGGTTTATCAAGTTATTTCTTCCCTCTTCCACTCCAAACTAGCTCAGACCAAAACACAGGATTTTCAGAACAATAAGATACAAGTTCTAGGCATGGACAAAAAAGTTCTAGAAACAAAATTCGATAATGGTGAATGGGAAAAAATAACCCAGGATGAGCAATTCATTTCAGAAACTTTCTATGGGCTTCACGTGGGAAAAATTGGCCCCTTCAATTTTTCAATTCATGGATCTATTTTCCCTTTGACTGTGCAACACCAAAAAATGAAATTCCCAACCATGTGAAGGAGGAAACAACATAAAATCGTCCATGAGAGATATTAGCCACTAAACATTAACAAAACCAGTTCCTAGCCATGGGGAAAACAAAAGAAACTGCTGCAAACATGAGGAAAAAATCCCAAGAGCTCCAGTAAACACGTGAGGAAGAGAGAATGTGAATGCATAATGGGTGAGTAATGAATTTTTGGGTTCTTACTTGCCCATTAAGCCAAAAAAGGTTTTTCCAAAAATGGCTGCTTTGTCCAAGTCGAATTTGATTCCCATACTCTTCCCATCCCCATGCAATAACTAACTCAACCACTTATTGCAGAAATAAATGATTGACACAAGAGGACAAAATCGGTAATTGAAATGTTGATGGGTTTTCCCCATTGGCTCAAAGGTTTGAAATTCTCCTTGAAGGTTGTCATAATTTTTTTGCAAGGAGAGGGTGAACCATCACTAGAAAGACTATGATATTCTACTTCTAGAATATCAAGATTGTGTTCTTATTTTCCCTCTTCCTTTGGACCGCTGGTCATTCTTTTGTGATGATAATTTTCCTTGGATTTGTTGCTTGAATGGGTTGGTTGTCCATGAGGGTTTACTCCTGTCATGTTCCACAATAAAGCTTCATTTATTGCTTTTTGTTCTTTTCTCTCATTAATGTTATCATCTTTAAATCTTTGTAAGTATGCTTGCAGACTCTGTATGGTCTTCATTAGGTCAGAATTTAATTCCACTATAAGTTCTTCTTCTTGCGTTGGGGAATTCAGATTCCCTTGTCGATTGTTGTCCTCTTGTGCATTTATCATTTGGATTATTCTTTAAGTATGCAATTTTTAAACATTTAGTAACAATATTATTCTATTAGTTCACAAAGTTACAAATACAGTTTTGAAATCTTTATTTCTACAACGGATGTTCAGTAGCGCCTAGTAGGTCTCTACATGTTTGAAACTGGGCTCCGATACCACTTGTAATGTCCCTAAAATCCGTAAATAAAAAAAAATTATGTAGGGCTAATAATAATGCTAATATATTAAAGGACATCTATACTTAAGTTTAGATTTGTAAAACTTGTATAGGACTTATACTTATGTTCATGTCCTATTTACGATGATGCTCACTATCATTCTTTTATGTACCGATGTATTTGTAGTTATGTGCATTTTATATGTTTTAATGATGCAATAATATTGTTTTATTCATGTGTGATTACATGTTGCATTATCTAGTTTCTTATTTTACTAAATGATGAGGCTAACTTATCTCTATATCTAAAGGGGAGGAGTGGATGGATTTGTTCCTAACGACCCACTAAGAAAGGTACATAAATCCTGCGATTCTGGGCTTACTTAGTTCTCGTGAACTAATGTACGATGTATCTATTCTTATGCTTCCTGTGCATGAAGGGAAAAGTGAAATACCTAGCACCTAAAACTTGCTATCCCTAACACTAAGGGTTTTGGTATTAAACCTCAATGAGAAAAAAATGTGTAAAGTTAAAACTATAGAGGAAGGGTTTTAAATATAAAAAGTGGTGGGGGATAGATGACATGTTAAATGTGCCCATATGAAGGGGTGTGTGGATCCTCCATCATGGCACAAGAGATAAAACCCATGCTAGGGTTTCACAATCCACCTTTGCATAGTTTTTATGTTGCTAGTCAAGTAGGGAGAGTTCCATTGTTGAGTTGCACTGACAGAGGAGAGGTTTACATTGGATGAGAAAATGGTTTAATAGGTAAGTAGTCTGAGCTATGGTTTAAACTTTGTTTTGTACCTTCGTGTTGGAAATGGGTAATAGCATACTTCTAATGCAATTGATGGTTTTGTTTTGCAGGGTTTGGACAAGCGTAGGGAAACTCTGCGACTTTGGCAAGGAATAAGGCCGACAATGCATTTAGGGTAATCCCATAAGATGAGGGCCTTTACCCAACTGATTGGTTTATTATGGGGTTTGCAGGGTTTCTCTACATGAATTTTGTAACCGGCTTCGCAATTGGGATTCACCAAAGTTTGGGGAAGTAGTTACAATGGCTAGTCTTTAAATTGTGGGTTTGGAGTTTGTTGTTCTCATCCGTTTTAGGTGTTTGTAAATTGGAAATGACTCTGTAATTTAAAAAATATGTTTTTATAAAGTTATAATGGTGGTTCGCTTGATTTATTTCATCTCTTTAGTTGTTTTGAGCACTGTGGTTTAATATATATGATAGTTAAAAATATATCAGTTCCATTGCGGAGCAATCACACTATGATAATGTTGTTTTGGCATTTTCATATTTCAATGTGGATATAATTCAGGTTTTAAACCCATGCCGTGTCTTATGGAATGTTTTATCATTCTAATGGGTTTACCTCTGTTAGTTATTAAATGGTTTTGATTTGGGAATTTTGCTTCTGTTTATAACAACAAAGGGAAAATCCCTAGCTGTGTTCAACGTTATGTGTTCTGATATAATACTTGGTGTAGGATGATAATTCCATCATTGTTTTGTTTTACTATTGTGGTTTTGATGGAATCCGTATAAGCGTGGCCCAAGCTGGCCTATATGGAATCACCTATGTGTCTGTAGAGTTTATAAGTATTACGACAATTGTTTAATGGATTGTATAGTTGGTTTATTGTCTATGTTTTTTATTTATCTAATATTTAAACACTCCTCGCCGGATCTTAAGAGATTCGATCTGGGGTTTCAATAGTTGAGTTATTGTTTATGTTTCTTTATTTCTTTAATATTGTTAAACCTTCCCAGCCGAAGATTATAGGATTCGATCTTGGGTGAATGCATATCATTTATAAATTTGACAGTGTTTATGTTTTGGTTTTATAATATAAATTGTTCCTCTTAAAATGTTGACAAGAGTTCGGATTTTGTGTTGGAGGAATGATGATGATTATGTTGGTGATTTACTTATCTTATTGTAGCGTGGATAGTTTATATGTATTTGTATTTTGTTGCTAGAAAATGTAACATGCCAGCGTATGTCTGGGTTAGCCTATCCTTTTTACATAATGGATAGAGGTCTGTGACCCATGGGTGACTTGTATATTTTTCTTATGTGTAGAGTAGCGACTGTTGCACATCCCTTATATGGATTTTGGTTTGTTAAGGGATTCGATCCCTGGCTATTGATTATGTGTATCTAGTTTGTTTATTAGTTTAGTTAATGAGTAATTTAAATGATAACGTGGATGTATGTAATTTGTTTATTTATTTTGTTTAGTTGATTTCATTGGATGGCATTTCCATCATTTACCAATTCTTTAAATATTGTTAAGAAACGAATGCTGCACATAATATATATGGTAAGTTTAGTGTGTTTTGTGATATTTAGTAATATGATGATTTTTTGTTTCCAAGGGAATCAATCCCCACTCTATGACTCTATTTTAATAGTTTTTTTTCAATGTAAAACTTTATTTGATAATGGTTATTATTTATACTTCTAGTTTTATGAAACTAAGGGAGAAACTTTATACATGTACTACGTTTATAGGGTTTATATTTATTGTTTTAATATTTTTTCTATAGTTTTAAAAGATATGGTTGCTAGATTTTATCAGAACTAAAGGTTGGGTCTATACTAAACCCTAACATTTATATAAACCTTTGAAACTAGTTCAATAAAAACCTGATAGGAAATTTACCCTAGAATATATATATAAGAATTAAAACTGAGATTCTAATTTAACTAATAAAACAAACCTAAAATATTTCTTCAAACTGATGGAGAGTAAAATTATAGATCTTAAGCCAAAGCATAATGGCCATAATAACAACCTATAAGCATAATTAAAATAAATTAGAAATGTATAAACCTCTTACCTGAACCTATGCAACTTGTAATGGATAAAGGACCCTACACACTTTGAACACCCAGGATTAATAAAACACTCTCTATCTCTGACCTTAGGGATGATAACTAGATAACTTTGAAAATACCACATTCCTCCTGACCATGACTCGAAACCGTTCTTGGTTCTAATTCGGATCCCCCCAAGATGGCTCCAACATGCATGTGATCTAGAACTCCTAGAGGTGAGGTTGCTCTTATTTTGAAATCAGGCTTTGTATAAGAATGCTTGGTTTTGGAAAAAATTCTCTCCAAATCTATTGAGGACTACTCAATGAGATCCCTTAGCCTTCTCTTGCTTGGGTCTTATAGAAAATGTTTTAGGAAAGGGTATTTGGTTTAAACTTCAGTTGAATAAAGAATTCATCACATTCGTGAAAATAATCTTTAATTTGATTTATATGGAATGAATAACTATTTTGTTTAACTAGGAACTTTTTACTAGTTCCTACTTGAGCTTTAGAATATAATATTTATTTAATTATTTTAGTTTATAATAAAAATATAGACTCTCACTTATTATTTTAGTTATCTTTATTTCTTTATATATTTATATATATATATGTATTATTATATACATAATATATAAAATTTACATATTATTCTTAATATTTATTCATGCATCATATATCATAGTTTCTTTATTTTGATGCTTCCCTTAGTTTACACTATTTATTTTATCAAGGCCGCAGGTAGGGTTTGGTTGGTCAACTAGGTTAGGTAGCTCTAGATCGTGCTTGCATGTTGGATTACCTCATATTTCATGGTAGTTCTTCCAGTCCTTGATGAGATGTAGATTTGAAATTTCATTTAATCAACTTAAAATAAGTATGATGATGGTTGTTGCTATTCAAAGTCGTTCTAGCTCAACACACTTAATTTTAGTAACCCCTATCTCTATTCAGATCCTATGATCAACACTATTGATTGGGAATTACACTAGTGCATTTCCATATCCTCTCACTCAACATTAATACTAGGATGTACTTGTATAATACACCTAGGGATACAATGGAAAAATATTCAATGCTCCAGATATTATGCTCAACATGAATTTTGAGCCCTCTAGGGTTTATGTCCAACACCTCCAATTATTATAAATCATGTGCTCCAAAGTTCATGCTCAACACAAAATATCGTAACTCATGTCCTCCAAGGCTTATGCTCAACACAAACTTTTATAACTTATTTGCCTCTGGGCTTCCACCAAACACATTATAAAAATCAACCATGCATTTAGTATTTTGCACAATACATCACAATAATGATCTTAGTATATATATTAGGGCTAATCACAAAATAATAGATCCAGTACATCGTACCACGACAATAGTCCTTGTCTATTAGGGTCTACGCCCAACATATATAATCATATATAGAAGAATAAAACATGTGCATTGGCTTACGACTAATATATATAATTAATCAACGTAACTCAAATGAAGTGGGGAATACAACCAATATTTAAACATAAACCTCAAAGTAACTCATATGCTGTGGGGCTCATGCCCAATATAGTCAAGGTCAAAATTTGGGATATTACATGGGATTCCAGTGAGCATAGTTGAAAGGAGATAGTAGAGGAACATTTGAATCCATATTGAAGTTATTAATATGCTCTGGGAGATACTCTCTAGAATCTGCACAAATAAAACTAGGATAACAATATCTTAAGCTAAAAAGCTCTTCTTCTAAGAGGGATAGGCGACTAGATGTGCTCCTCAACTCTACAGAGCTTGAGCAACCTTAAGCTCATATACCATGTAGAAATAATAACTCCAAGGATATGAGAAAATATTCTAAGAAGAATCACATGAAATAGATCTTGCTACTAAGATAATTCTCAGAAGCATATATAGGAAAAATAGAGAGAAGAATAGAGACTGAATCACATGAATGAAGAGATGAATATTGGAGTGTATCCTTCTATTGAATAATGATGAATAATAGTGTACATAAATAGTACATCCCTCATAGGTAAAATAAAGTTGTATTGGAGACAATCATCAAGCTCAGAAAGGTAGGCTTACTAAATATAATAAACCTCCAAAGGTGGCTAAAGAACCTCCTAAAATTAGTAAAGGAAATCACGAATTAGAAAAAGAACGAGTGATTTGTCAAGAGTGATGGAAAAACATGCAAAACTTGGTAAATGGAGGGTAAATCATGGAGTATGGGTTGGAAACAAAAGATACCAATTTCCTAGTTGACTATCTTTACCTAATCCACAAAAAAACTGGATAAAAAAAAAATGAAGAATCTGCACGAAAGTGCAATTACTAATTTCTCGGAGTCAATAAAGTGGTCAAGATCAACCCAGAATTAGAATTAAAGAATTTGTGTGGTATAGATGGAAATTGTTGGCTTTGTAGTGTAAGTGGATGCCAAATATTTAGGGTAGTGGGTATGAAATTAATCAAAATTGATTAAATATTTTATTCTAAGTTGTGAGTGGGTTTAATTCCAACATTATCAACTGAGGAAAGTCATGTTGGCGATAGTAGTCTCATATGGAGAGTGGTCGTGCACTCACTTGTAGATGAGTTCTTGCATTGAGTTGCACATGATTATGTTCCATCATTTGTTTATGTTGTGGGTGATTCAGCTTAACATTTATATACTGATGATAGTGCAGGTTATGCTCGAGATGATTCCAGAAATGATGATGCTAGAGATGATGCCATAGATGAAATGATGATGCTCGAGATGATACCATAGATGATGATTCTCAAGATAATGTCATAGATGATATGATGATTCTCGGGATTATACCATAGATGATTATGCTCGAGATAATGCCAAATATGTACGCGATGATGATATTGATGTAATTGTGAAAAATTCCTATGACATGATATAGATTCACAAGTGAAATGTAGAGATTTATTGTTGTCGAGCACCTTCGTTGTTAAGAGGAAGTATTAAAGAAATATAATTGTAGAAGATATTCTATTTTGTATTATTATTATTATCACCCCTTCAATAGATGTTGTCCCTTTGATTAGGGATGGCATTGATGTATTTGGTCATGTAAAGTACCAAGGTAAAACCTCCATTGCAAGTTGGGTTAGTAGTATCCACAAAAGTATTATCAAAATGTATTTTTGAGTCTCCCAAGGAATGCTCACCCTAGAAGCAAGGATAAGTCGGCCACATTGTGTTATTAAGCCTATTAAATGATTAGCATCAATAGGAGAGGCACCTCCCTCATTTGGACAAGTCACGAAATCTCAAGCAGTTTTGCTAGAGAGAGAAGAAACAATCCATTTGGAGGAGAGGAAGAAGTCTAGTCTTATTCATTGGATCTTACACTATACTTGGTTGAAGTCCATATAGACGACGTTTTGCTGGGTTTTCTTCTCTATGAGGGTTTTCCAGGATAAATATTTGTGTTCTCTTTTGTTCGGTTGTGCTTGTTATTATTTTAGAGATCTTTTTTTTGGCATAATAACGTTTAAAATATTAACACAATAAGGTGAATGAAACCAAGATACATGGACCTCTGGGCCTATCCTATGGAATCTATGTGTTGACGTCGAGAGAGGGAGACCTAAAAATACCAAGGAAATGAGGTTTCCTTAATAGAACCACGAGGGTGACAATCAACGATATGGAATAATAATGGGATTGAGACAACAAAGAGTGATCAAGGGAAGGATAGTATGGGGGACTTAAAGTTCGTTTGTTTAAAGTATAACAATAGGGATGACCTATAAGTAGATGATACTAACTCATGGGGAGGGAATCATAGCTGTGGAATTGGGGAGGTTATTGTAATGGAAGATACTTGGGGAAGTAACTAGACTAGTGATATCCAAGGGATCCAAGGGGGACTCCTCGCATAGTACTCTGAACAAAGGAAACCTAATGGGGGAAAGTTTCTGTAATGGGATACTATATGTAATATATGTGGGCACTAAAAGGCACTGTTTGGTCCTTCTTCATAGTTTAAGGAGCACACAGAAGGGATATAAGTGTGCTCAGTATGACACTATATCGTGGATTTTTGTCGATCCCAATACGATAAATGCTCAATGGTGTTTTCATGTTTAGAGAGTCTAAAAAGATAAAGAAGACTATGATGGGTCTCCTTTTCATATAGTAGTCTCATAAGTATGAAAAAGGATAAAAGTGTACAAAGGAGAGCTATCCCATACGAAAGGGGCAAAGAGATTTCTTTTCCATAGGTAGTTCTACCAGGCCGAAAAAGGTTAAAACTATACTTATTGGATTGTCATTCCGATAAGCATGAATGAAACCAAGTTTGCTCGATGATATTTTATTTATGAGAGGGTTGGAAAAGAGCTTAAATACAACCCATAAGTGACCTTTTTTGTAAGGTATGGTCCCAATGTCCAAAAAATCATAAAAGGATAAAAGGGAAACATTCCTAGATGGAAGGTGCTAGGGTGGTCCTTTTCATTAATTAGTCTACATAGTATGAAAAATGGGATAAACGACACCACATAGATTCCCTTTCAAATACTTTAATGAGTGTTAAAGGAAGCAAGAATTCTCAACAATCTTTTAAGTCTTTAAGGAGTCATAAAAGAGATTAACAGAAACTTCGTAATGGTCATTCAAGTAAAGAAGAAGTGAAGAAGTGTTCGATGTACCAAAAGGGGTGATGTTGGGATCATGGATGATAGGGAGAAAAAATAACAGTGGAACAATAGTGGGGCCTCCTTGCGGGATGGTGAATGGTGTTAAAATAATGTAGAGTTTTCAGTATTGTTTGAGTAGAGGGGTCATGAACATGACAATATAAAATGGGTTTGATTTTCATGGTGGAATGTAAATCAAGGTAACTCCAGGAAATGGCCCGAACAAAGTTAGGGACAAAATGATACGTGATTTGCAAATGTGGACAGAGAGTGTAAAATTGAAGTAATTGGTGCAAATGACATGAAAAACAGATGTCGGATAAATATGTGGTGTCCGAAAGCAGGAGTTGACCAAATAGAGGCCTATAAACAAGTGGGGAACACACGAGCCTCAGATTAGGTGATGGTGTGAGATGATGATTTAGTAGGGAGGAAGTCTGGTAGGTCATTTACTGACTTGGGAGATAATTTCACAGTGACGGCCACTTCCTATCCTCATACATACAGAGGCATTGACTACCAAGGAGGTTCAATAACGCCTCGACCTCCTTGAGAATTATGGTGAATATATGATACATATACATGAATCTTTGTGGTTTAATTCATATATTATACTAGAATAGTGTTGTCTAGATCATACATGTTATTGATACTCATGACATATTGTGTGCATCTGCAGACGTGGGACGACATACTCCAACAGGATACTAGTGACATAGGGGAAGAGTAGAGGGGTTAGATCCACCCGCTCATGGGAAAAGGAGGCAACGAAGTGGTACATTAGACTCATTATGGCTGGATGTGAAGAGGTTATTGGAGGGGGTCACCTACAATGAGTGGGAGTACCTATATGATGCCTTGATCATTGCGTGCTACCGAGCCCCTCTTGAGTGGATCTCTTTGATGAGGACGATTGCGATGGCTGCTCAGTATATCCAAGTAGTACCACAGGGAGATGTGCCTATGGAGGAGTAGATCTCGGATGAGGAGGACACCGAGGAGGAAACAAAGTCATAGGAGGATGAATTGGACTAGCAATGTGTGATGTTTCACCCAATGCATTTGAGCATGGGGAATTTTGTAAGATATGCATTATTGGATGAGAAAGCATGTTTCTATTTTTTGTATTGATTAGGGTATTATGATATGAATGCACGTGGATGCATATTTTTGTATTTTTCTGTGTTTTATGTGTCTCTTGTTATGATGATGACTATGCCTATATGATGTATATGACATATGTATTCATGAATATACGATGATTCATGATGCAACTTATTTCCTATATGCGATGATTGATGTACCACTCTAGAACATTATTAGCCATTTTGTTGGCTACACTCCTGATACTTCTGGGAACATGCATGAATGAAATAGATTCAAAATTTCTAATGAAGTGTCTAGTGCACATGAAATTTCTAAATAGGTAGGGATCACGTACCCAATAATAGTTATTCAACTATGTGACAATGAGTTGGGAGTCTAAAAATAAAGCAAGGTGTTAAATACCCAAGTGAAGGGAGGTGGTCATGATACCAGTGACACCGTCATACTCAGCCTGGTTGTTGGTAGCAATACCAACACACATTCCATCGATATGGATCAACTCATTTGAAGGGGAATATATGACCCACACATCCAAGGAGAGATTAGGAGACCATATGGTTGCACCATCAACGAAACCAACATAAGAGGGAAAAGTAGGATCCATGTGGAACAACCAAGGAAACAAACTATGAGACTTGTGGTAAAAATGATGCAAATTAAGAAATAAAAACATCGACACAAGGGTATTTAGGTTGGTCATCTTAGGTACAGAATCTCTTGAGGTAGATCCCATTGTGGGGATTCATCAAGAGGTGAACATAAGAGTCAGCGAGGAGATATTCCCCCTTGTTGATACATTAATGGATGACGTATGGACCATGCCACATGGATTATAGATTCCCTTTTTCAGTATTATGATGGGCTTGATTGTAGAAGAGGATGAGGCCCCCCTCGTTAAAGGTACGTGGATGGATGTGGGAGTCATAATGGGACTTCAACTGGGTCCTAGACGCTTCGATAATTTGAAGAGTAGCTCGACATTCATCATAGGATTGTTCAAGCTTAAGAAGGTATTTTTCAAAATAGGAAGTATCAGGTAGAACTTTGACGACAAGGTGAAGTGAAAAAATATGGCATTCAATGGGAAGAATAGATTCCACACTGTGGAAAAAATGGAATGGGGTAAGACCGATGGTGGTTTTAGTTGATGTTTTGTAGGACCAGAGGGCAGAAAAGAGCAAGTGGTGACAATTGGTCTTGTGTTTGTCCACCATTTGTTGGAGCATTGTTATGAATATCTTATTGACAGCCTCAACTTGGCCATTTCCTTGAGGGTAATAAGCAAAGGAATACTAGTGTTCAAATTTCAACATAATGGAGAGCTCTTTCCAAGTAACGTCCAAATTGAGACGTCATTTGATACAAGCTTGAGGGGGACACCAAAGCGAGTGATAACATGGTTAAAAAAGAAGAGTCCCATAGTTTTATCCTTACAGTTGAAGGTTGGCATGGCTTCAACCCACTTGGTGAAGTAATCAATGACCATAATGACATATTTATGGTTATAGGACGAAGGGGGGTTACTGGTCATGAATTCAATCTCCAACTTACAGAAGGGGTCGATATGATGAATACAAGATGTAGCGGCATGGGAGGTGTTCTTGCCTTTGGGGAAAAGACACTCCACTTGGAGAACAACAATCTAATTGGAGGCACAACCTTGGACAATGAGAAGAATTAAAAGATAACACACGGGGTTGGAATCAACCAAAACTCAAGTTCGACTCATGAGAATGTAATGACATATCTTCTACACTGAAAAAAAAATGGCTAGGACCATTTTCTCTTCATGCAAGTAATATAATGGTGGTCCAGAAAGATTCTGACTCACATAATATATCACATGATCTTGACGAGCATTGCCTTCTTGTACTAATACTCTAGAAATGGCATTTTCAGATGTCGATACATAGAGGATAAAATCCTTGGTAAAGTTAGGAGGACAAAACAAGGGAGCAACAGTAAAATCTTGTTTGAATGCATTGAAAGCAAATTACACTTTTTCAACACATACAAAATGAATGTTGGTACGAAGAAAGAATACGAATCCATGGAATTTCGTTGCATAGTTTGGACTAAATCAACAAAGGAAATCGGTCTTCCCTTGAAGGCTCTGCAATTGGGATAGATTACATGAAGGGGGAAGATGTAAGATGTCTTGAAACTTCAATGGATCCATGGTAATCCCATGCTGGGAAAATATGAATCCTAATAAGAGACTTGATGGGACACAAAATACACACTTGAGGGGGTTCAAGAGGGCATTATATTTGTGACATCGAGGGAAGACTTCCCATAAGTCGTCTAGATGTTTGGAATGCTTTTGAGATCAAGAAATGAGGTAATCTAAATAGACAAGGATAATGTGAAAGAGGTCATGGAAGAAAACGGTTATGGCTTGCTGAAAAGTGGCTCCAACATTTTTAAGGCCAAATGACATGACATGATATGCAAAAGTGCTCTAGGGGGTAGTAAAGGTGGTTTTATATTTATCTTCTTTACAGATATGGATTTGGTTATAACACTAGTAGAAAATGAGAAATTAATGACTAAAAAAATGACTAAAATCAGGCTATAAACGACTATTTTTGAGTCGGTGACTAATAGTAGCAAATTACCACTATCTTATAGCTAGTCATATTTCACTAGTCATTAATAGCTTGACTTAGTAGTCATTGATTTAGTCATTGATTTGGTCATTGATAGACAATGATTTAGTCATTGATAGACAATGCTTTAGTCATTGATAGTCAATGATTTAGTCATTGTTTTAGTCATTAATAGTTAATGATTTAGTCATTGATTTAGTCACAGAGTTAGTCATTGATTTAGTCACTGAGTTAATCATTGATTTAGTCACTGATTGCAACCATTAATGACCAAATATACAACTAAATAAACTACTAGATGTTAACATATTAATGACTAAGCTAAATACGGCTAAGATACAAGAAATTAGCTACTAATAGTCGTATATATGTGAATTTAGTCATTTTTGTAGTCACAAATTTATGATAAGGCACGGAGGAATCGAACCACCAACCTCCTGCCTATAATTAGGCAGGCGCTCTACCATTGAGCTAGCACCCTTTAAGAAGTTGTTATTGCTTGACAATGATGATATTCAAATAAATTTATGATAGATATCAATCTACAAACTACATAATTATTACTATTACAACTTACCAGTAACTAGTATTTATGAAAGTAGTCATTCACGCAGTGGAGAATTGTAAATAAGAAGGGGACGCGTTGGATGATTTCGCAAATCTTGATGTTTCGATCCCTACTATGGGAAGGGTAAGGAAGCTGTTGTGTCCCCATTACACCAATCACAGCAGGCACATCTCGCTATAAAGAAAAATTCACTTGGGATTCATGTGAATCCCTTGGTGCAAATGACATGGTCAAAGCATTTCTCTTCAAAATTTATGCACCCCAGCTTGCCACCTAAGCATGCCATAAGGATTTCAGATAAGGGCATATCCTCAAACTCCATAAATCATTACAAAAAAAAAATACACGACTTATCACCAAACTTTGCCACCCTTGCATATATATAGTTGTCATTAATAATCTTAACCAGATCAGGGAGTTATTTCACAATTAATATTCACCATTATCCTTTGTAAACTTGCTAGAGAAGCCAAGTTTGTTCACCTGCTATCTTGTTTCTCAAAGTCCATTCGTTTTAGCTCGAAACTTGAGGTAGACTTGATTTATGTTCATAACTCACCTATTGACATAATTATGTCTACAAGATTTAATATTTGTATTTTCGTTTTTTATTGTAGGATATTTATTATTTAAAATGTCAAAAGCACAAGGAATAGGGAATCTACCTTAAAATGGGAAGTTGAAGAAAGTCCCTACCCTTGGAAAGATGCAAATCCAATGTTGCTCACGGATACAAATCATTTAATTGGATTCCAAGATGACCTTGAGTGCCCAAATACATGTATAGAATGTTTGTCAATGAAGACTTCCATAAGGACCATGATGACTTAGAGGTTTTTTGAAATATCAGAAAGCACATCCTTTACTTGATTGCCACCAAACCAATAATATTACCATATAATGATGTTGTCAAATCGATATTCAGACACATTAATCTTGAAATGAGATCAGTCATAAGTGAAGGTAGGGTTTCCATAGCTTATTTACAACCCTATTCATTCAAATTGAATTTTCAAGTTGAAGAAAATTCAAGTGCTATTGAACAAAACATTTTTGGATGAGTACAGAGCCAAGGAATTCAATCTAGTAAAAAAATTGAAAGATTGGTGGACTGAATATAAGGCCTTCTTAGAAAAGAATAATTGGATGTAATCTACACAATACTTGAGATACCCATATCGGTTTATGAAAACCATGATTTTTATGTTATATGGCGAGGAGGGATCCTCTCATTTTAAAATAGAATGGAATTTATTGGCGCATCGTGTAGTAGACACATGGCATGATTTCAATTGGGTGAGCATCTTGTCTGTTAATCTATTGTACTTCACTAGGGCCATTAAAAAGGTATAAGGATACAAAAACTAGAGTTTTTACATGTTATATTACATATTAGATGCAGTTTGTTCCTATAATCCTTTTCCCAAAATGGGATGAGAGTGGAAACCTAGTCTTCTACCTATGCATGTATATTGTTGTGAATTGTGGTCCTCCAACTATAGGTTATATTTCTATAACAGAAATTAAAGCCTAGCAAAAATTAAAAGAGAAATGAAGGGTAACCATACCAGTCATGATAAATTCCAATAAGGCCTCTTTCATATATCACACCAAGTGTATTCTTTTTTGCAATGGTTGGGAGAACATTCATAACCCAAACTTTGTCGGATGTAAGTGCTGCTGCAAAGCCACCAAGACCTGCATTCATGTCCATAACATTGCGATATCTACTCTCCCCAATATAAGACCTGCATTCATGTCCATAACATTGCGATATCTACTCTCCCCAATATATTTGTTCATTCTTTTGTAGCCTTTCACGTGCTTTCTCCACAACTGTGTATCAGCATTATATGTCTCAGCAGTAACACCTGATAATGAACCACTAAGAACTCTAGTAGGAACAACATTCATGCGCTTTGGGAACTTCTCCAAAATCCCTCTAGACACATCATTAGCATCACTGAATTTAGGCATTTGCGTAGTGCATCTTTGCATTCTCTTATGCCTAGGGGGTCAGCAGATTTTATAGACATTATCAGATAAGCACAAAATTTCAATAATCTGAGTAATACTAGGCCATCTGAGTAGAACTAGGGCACTGTCAAAGCAAACTCTTCTTGTATTGTAATGAAATATGAAGCCAATTATGCAAACATGCTTGAAATTTTTTAAGATTTAGACAGTTAAACTTAAACCTGTCTACAACACAAGATCAATTCATGCATGGCCATTAAAATGTAAAAGCAGATAGGAAAATTCAAAACTCACATAAAAATGATGAAATCAAAATGTATCTCTGACTTGTATTCATGATATAAAGTTGATTCAAGATATAAAGTTGATAATCCCTTGAATCTTGTAGAATTCACAATTAAAATCACAAATTATAATAGGTCAATGGCCATTCTATCAATTGTTACAAAGCAATTCTCCATATTTCTACATGTCAAAAAATTATGACAAACAAATAGACCATGTACTTCAGATTAATAGCAGTGCAAGTTTAAATTTTTCATAGTCAGCCACACTGACATTTTAGTTCAAAGGAATGCTACAACCACAATGCACTTTGTAACATATCCATTGCAAGATTGATATCCAATTTAGAATTTGGCATGATATTAGTCTTATAAAGGAAAAAAAGCAAATAGAAGAATACTTACAAGGATAGGTCACCACTACATTTCGACCAAAAATCCGACGACCGTATTGTCGGATTTTTGACACTTCCCTGTCGCATGTACGACAGTATGATTTTTTTTAAGCGTCGGTGGATTTTCGTCGATTATCCAACATCTTTCCAATACGTCGGTTAAGCGACAGCTCAGTTTACCGTCGGTTAAATGTAAATGATCGGTTATCTGACATCTAATTCATATTAAAATTTAAACACGTGTCTCTTGTAAACGTCGGTTAAGCGACGTTGGAGAAAACGTAAGTGTCGGTTCACCAAAGAAACTCGTCTATTAACCGACAGATTATGAAAACTTAAGCGTCGGTTAAGCGATGGTGTGGAAAACGTAAGCGTCGGTTAAGCGACAGAGGGGGCGTCGGTTAAGCGACGGTATTGAATTTAAAAAAAAAAATCACCTACAGGCCGTCGCTTAACCGACGACTATAAGTGTTTTTTTTTTTAAATACAAATGCTAGATTACTGGAGACACACCTTGATGTTTGTATAGAAGCAAGTTCTTCTACCTTTCCTGAATGTGTGTAGAAGTGAGTGAAGTTGA
>LPNX011120165.1:336288-367731 GCA_001517045.1 Pseudotsuga menziesii | reverse complement strand
CTGTGTGGTACAAGAAAAGATAGTTGTCATACATTGTTCCAAATGTCTCCTTTAAGGAAACACAAATATCTATTTCTCTTCATGATAAGGAATGAACTAGCAGCTTCTCTCCAATTTCACACTAACAACACTGCTTAATTCTTTCTAGGAAAACCAGCATGAAATTACAGTCGACATTTATACAAACAATTCTAAAAGAATGAAGAAATCTTCAGAACTCACTTAAAATTAAAGATATGTAAGCATCTAGCAATGACGATGAATTCATCATTATCCAAAAAAATGTGTTCAGTACCGTGTAATCATCTGAACAAGTTGCGATCTTGCAAAAATCAGTTGGACACCTGCAAACAACAGTTACCAATATAAGAAACTACAAAAGATGATAGAAAATTGTTGCTGATTAAGTCTACAACAATCTTAATCCTTACGTGCAGTGAAACTATCTTGAAACTTCTAAAAAAGAAAGCATTTTAGATTTTAAGCGAACAAGATTGTGCAGATCTTGTATTACCAGTCCACAGCAGTCACCTCCCCTCGATGCCCCTTGAGCATTACATGATTTGCTTCTGGCCTGTCAGCCTGAAAATCATGATGTTATTGTTGAAGAAATCACTCTCACTGTATAGAACCAGAACAATATGATGAGAAATCAAGCAAATGGATCGACAATTTGAAAACAAACCTGCCATATGAAGGCATTCTCGTCACTCGAACCACTCAGTATATGAGTCCCACCAGGACTAAAAGAATCCTGCGACAATAATATATTGTTACAATTGTCAGCATTTGATGGCAATTTCAAATCACCAACACTAAGATATTTGAAAATGAAGTGGAATGCTAGAAACACTGGAAAAGTGTGCTTGTATCTTATATTTTTTAAAGAATCATCATTGGAAAATTAGCAAGAGAATGTTAGCAGCAAAAATCACCCGTTGGAAATCCAAATACAATTAAGATTTCAAGGCTGACCCTTCTTGTGGCATAATCAAATAACCATGTGATCTTGCTACTTGGTGCAAGGGGAAGTATATGAATAAGTGAACCATGCCTCCTAATATTTTGAAAGGTTTTTCAATCCAACTAGGTTTTTTAAGGTGGCAAAGCTCAGGGATCAAGAATAATTACAAGCTTATTAGACGCACATTTTCAACGTAGCTCATCAGGTCCACATTGGCCACTTACCAATTTTCAAACATCAGTCTAGATGAGAAAGGAATTGGATGGGCACCAAAAACAACAACATAAACATCCACACCAAAATAGCAAGTCACATAAACCCAGTGAAAAGGTGGAACCCCACAAGTTATCATCTTCACATTGCATCTTTTGGAGCAAAACGACCTCAAGTAGTGATCCAAAATCCAAATAAATTCTGATAGATATCAAAAGCAAAGAAAGAACAGCTACAAATGCAGTAATATCAGTATATTCAAAGCAGATTATATGTTAAGTAAATCCATTGACCTTTATGTAGAAAGAACGAAGCACATGACCTGTATAACTTTTCAGATGACCCTTATTTGGTTGTAGAGCGTTATATAAATAAATCCTGCAGAAAGTTACAATAAATCTCTCAGCATGTGCAAATTTTTAGCTAAAACCACTGCTTAGTTTCAATACTTCAAGTCAAACTTAGTTTCAGTTTAGCGACAATATAAAGGTACAGAAAAATTTCATCTTGTCAAGAATCAATAAAAGATCAGGACAGTAAAACAAAATCATGACACCAAATTACTTGTTGTCCATGCAGGATGTTATGAGAAATGTGCCACTCGAATCCAGAGATAGGCTAGCAATTCCATGAACTCTTCCTTCCTGTCACAACCAACACCAAAAGAACATTAATCAGATCACAGTCATAATTTCAACATGAACCAGAGCATCATGAAGACTTTGTAGGCCCATTCAAGATAAAATTGAAGTCATCCACTTAAGAGCTTCACACAAGAACCTGTGTGACAATATGGACTGTCATGTGCATTGCATGAAATTCAAATAATACATGAGTTGTTTTCAAAAAAATGACAAAACTCTCAATAGAGGCATTAAGATTTAGAAGTATTTTGAAACTACCCCATAAAAACCTTAATTCTTTCAAAATTTGCTTTCAAGATTTGTACACAGGATTCACAGTAAACATGCTAGCTGCAGAAAGTTAGAACTTCAACAATTCACGTTAAGATAGAGGTTATACAAAGTATAAGTTGGATTTCATCCTTGCAAATAATAACTAAATGAAATCAAAAAGTATTATGGTAAAGATCAATACCAAAACATCATGTTGAACACGTTGATCAAGAACAAGAACAACACAAACATGCTTAATGAATTCCAAGGCACCATCACCCATTGGTAAGTGAGAACCAACCAATTTGCGGAAATCGTGGGAAACAGTCTCTACAGAAGCGTCCTCTTTTCTTCCTTTAGCAATAATATGACGTAGTATATCAAAGACAATCCTCAAAAGCTTGTCTGTAAAGTATGATGCAATCTGCAAGATAAATTCAGAAAAATTCATGATGATTCAACACAACTTTAGCACCCTCCATTTATTATTTATAGTTAAATGAAATAAATGCCAACAACAAAGATTTTTTTAGCTAGTTACCTGTTCCTTCAGAAATGAGACTTCCTCTGATTCAAGATCTGCTGCTGCTGCAACTGTAACTGAAGGTGTGCAAAGACTGCCCTCCCTTGTAGCAGCATGCAATGCAGCCTTCTCTTGTGAATGTTTCCAAGGGCTATATATAAATTCAGAGACTATGACAACAAAGTAATCCTGTAACCAAATGGCAAGATGTCGTTAGATCTTGTTCTATATAATGTGAAATCATAACAAATTCAATGTGATTATTTACCTCTAGCTTTATATTTACATGTTGAGGAAAAACTAGGAAAATCAATTTTGTAAATTGATAAATAAAATAGAAAAGGACAAATTCCTAAAAGGGAAACCAATGGAAATCTATGTATTGTTAAAGACAGTCCAAAAAAATACTAATCTCAGGAGCATTCCATACACTCGTAGAGAGTGATTACTATGTCTAAAATAAAACTCCCCTTAAAAAATCTAACTGTTCAGTTCTGACTATTCTCATGGCCAAGGTTTTTTGCATTAACTTTGCAGAATACATTTAGAAATGTGTTGCGCCTCCATCCACCAATAGTGTCTCTCGTTGTGTTCTGGAGAAAAACTCAATTAACTCCTCATTCAAAAAAATCATGCAAAAATTTTCTGAGGATCTCTTCAATCATGTAAACAGATCATCCCCTACAGTATCCCATATGGCATTGTGGAACACACAAGGGAAACCATCGAACCCTGAAGATTTTCTATTTTAGGGAAGGGTCAAGAAGAGTTTTTTCTTTTGAGAGATCCCTGTTAAGAAATCCTGTCTGGTGCCCTCAGATTCCAGTTTCAGCACAACTTGACACATTCATATGGGCATGGAGTTGCAAATCCAATGGCAATTAGTACAACTGATTGCTACTGGATTTTTGTGGAAGCATCAAGGTAAAATCACTTTTCAGGAGGACTACTCCCCATTTATTCTAGGAGATTTGAAAAGCTTTAAGCAGGAGTTGGATTTGCTTGTGAGAAATTAGACTGAAGCTCCATGATTTATATTGTAATGTTGAGTCCCTCCCTTCGTTTGCATGCTTATATGGTTTCTTTTTTTACTTTTCAAGGGTAGGATTTTCGTGTGGTGTCATTATTGGTTCCATTTACTTATACGCGGCATTTTCCCCAAAAAATGAACAGTGCTTTACAAGGGCCTATTTGAAGAGACTGTAGATGGGCATGTAATTTAGCTCATTTATTAATAACAGCAGAATATTGTACCTTCTCACATATAAAAGAACTCCACTTGCCCCTACCTTCTACTCATACTGAGTTCTGATTCATTACCTTATTGAGCAATGTATAATCCTCCAGGATCTCACATAAAATCAACATTGTCATGGTTGGTGTTGTACTGAGGATTGCCTACAAAATCGACAATTTCCCAAAAAAAATCTGTTCATTGTGACAAACCAAAGACCATCAAACACTGGTTTTTGTAATGCTTTTTCTCCCAGCAGTGTTGGAAAACAATGCAACAAAAACTATCTTATTTACTGCAAGACAATTTTCATTTGCAGAGAGCATTGCTTGGGAACTGCATATACACAAAACGATTAAAATTGTCCATTTTGTATACCAGTTGCCACATCAGTATCTGAGATATCTCTATTCTGAAGATAAGACTTTAAATCTTAGTTGAATAGATGCAATACTTATAATCTAATGAAATAAGACAAATTAAGATGTGATACTATAACTACAAACTAGTTAGATGCAAATACATAACAATTTGTCAACAGTAGATAAAAATTTTAAAAAATAAGATAAGGTCTGATTATTCAAATTTCTGTGTCATATGCATGATAATGTAAAGGAACAAGATAATTTAGTTTTGAAAACCTTCATGATATGATTTCTTTCTTTTATCTATTACTGCTTCAAAATTCAATAGAAACAGCAGTCTCCCTTTGAATATAGATGCAGTAAAGACAATACTATGCAGTAAAGAAATCCACGCGCCGTCGGATTTTGGATCGAAATGTAGTATTTCAAGCACCCATGTATGTGCTGATGGAGGAAGGATGCCAGCAAATCTGCTTAGAAGCTTTTGTTATTGAAGATGACATGGGCAGCATGAATAATACTTTTAGGTGGATTGGAAAAGATAATGGAGCAGGCACCTCACTGCTCAGGCACTAGGCATGGATCCTTGGATACAGATGCAACAAAGATTTGAATCTTTTGTGACTAGAATCCAACAAGCATGTACTCAAAGCTATGGTGTAAGCACCATTGAAAGAAATCAGGAGTCAATCCTTCGAAATAGCCATTGCAATTTCAACCACTACAACTTGTTCAATTTCAACTTTCAATAACTCCAATGTGCCACAGCCAATAACACAAAGGTATAAATTCCAACATTGACAGAAGCCACAACATATTCATCAATAGGAAGCTCAGAACTTATAGCAACAACAACCACAATAGCATATCTTGCATTTTGTTCCAAATGTGCAAAAGCTGCAATGATGGATTCATCTTCTCGTGTATATTCTCTTTGTTAGAGGAGAAAGTGAAAAAAAAACGTTTTCTTTTCATTCCCTTTTTTGTAGCTTCCTACATTATGCCAGACTGCATTTTCCCGTAGAGGCTTCCATGCTCTAGTGGCATGCAGAGGGCATAAATAGATGTTGGTTCAACTCAGAACACCTTTCCAGATTAGTTGAGGGTATTTCCGAGAAAACTGTCGGTGCAATCCAACTAACATGAGAGGTTATAATGAAAATTTTGTTGAAGGGAAATGAGATGCAAGTTTAAGAGAGGGGTCCTTGCCATCCTAACAATTTACCAGCTGTGGCAGCTTGAGCAGCCAATTGCAAAAGTTTTGCCATCGGTTCAAATGCAATGGTGTCTCCTGCACTAATTAGTAATTGGATACTCTGTCAGCCAAGTTGGAATTTCGATATTGAAGTAATCAACTCAAAATTGGTTTTGGTTCATGTGAAGGGTATATGCTACCTTACTGGTTTCCTACCATGACAATAAAAATACAGTCACATTGTCATACCTTTATCTAGATAACTGTTGTACTTGTTGTTTGTGCCACCTTGAAGCAAATAAATCTGAGGGGGCACTATTTTAGTACCTCAGAGAGTCAAAATATGTACCATTCAGTGTTTCCAGCTTAAAATATAGCACTATTATGATATTATCATGTTCAAGAGTGAATAAATTAATCTTGAACACCCAATTTTGTGTTAAATGAGATAGGCATAGATTAAGGGTGACTTATAGGCTGCATAGTAGCCTTAAAATATGATAGCTAGCTATGTTAGTAAAGAGAATTATGGTATCCCCAAGGGTTAGGCTTTAGCTCAAGTCATGAGCCAGAGGTGAGACCTCTCCCCACAAAGCTGGGGAGGTCACGGTTTTGATTATCTCAATCCCCGCAGGGTTAGGATCCATAATCAGGGCTGACGGTATACCCCATTTACCATCCATGAATCATGGAGAAGTACACAAAGGGATTTCTGCAATTCATTCCATCGAAAAAGGAAAGTAAAGAGAATTATGAGGGGCATCATTTTTTTGTTCTTACCATAAAGAGTTACTAATGCATGCTTACGTTGATGTCCCTCTTACTGATGAGATCCTTATAACTCCACCTACGTTGAGAGTTTATAATCTTTCATTCGTAGTGTCAATCATTGAGGATTGTAACTCCTCTTTCTTGGCTTACTCTAGTATGTAAATTGGCTATATACTCTAATATGTAAATTGGCATTAAAAAAGGCTCTTAGGCATAAAAACAGGGGTGTTGATGAAGTGAAATATTGCAGGTAGACTAGAAGAAAATATTTAGAATAAGCATCCAGATTCCATACTGCATTGGATGTTGCCCTGAGTTGGCAATGGGCATGCATAACTTCTCAAGAAAGTTTCAGACTCTATCTGCTGTGAATTCTGGGCATTCAATTGTTCTTGTGCTATCATATTTGTTGTCAAATCTATTGCTCGAAATTATGGTTCTAATGTTAAATCTACTGTTGCTGGTTTTTAAGATTATCACTGCTGTTTTTGTTTCTGTTGTGTGTTTCTATTCTGTTAGTAGCTATCAGTTTTCAGATAAACAAAAAATAGATTCGAGTCTCACTACTCTATAAGATGGTGCAGGCCTAGGCCCCGGTGCCACTGATCCCTACTGCTACTGAGGCTATGCGGACATGGCCATATCCTGTGCTTTGACATATTGTTGTTGCGCCTGTACTTGTTCTTGTTGCGTAAGAGGAGATTGTGCGATGGTATACTGGTTTTGCTGTGTAAGTTCATGATCGGACTCGCTCCCGATGCCTGAATCCACTTCCATGGGTTCCTACACCTGGTCTCACTGTAGAAAAAATATTAAAACAAATCCAATCGATAAAAAAAACATCAATGGAACTTAACCTGTAGGGAATTGTGCATCCAATCCCATGAATTAGATCTTTTCCTGCTCAAAACCTCGCCCCAAACCCTCAATCAATTCAAGCACCCTGGAATCAATCCGTGAACCTAAAATCCGATCCCCAGGAACCGCTCATATAGCTTAGAAACCTCCGCTTCGGTAGTTTAAAGCTGTTATAAGTGCCCTGGCCAGCGGGGTCACTATGGAAAATAAATAAGCTCTCATAACCCTCGGATCACTTCACATAGCCTCGGTATTTTTCCAAATGAAGGCTTCGCGGTTTGAACCCGCGACCTCGTGAAAGGTGCCAGGCATATAATAATAAGAACCCTGTCCAGGCCTGCAAGCACGTTATTGAGAAACCTTCCCTTCGTTGAACTTAGATAGGGGAGAGAAATCTAGTGAGCAACAATAAAAACCACCTCTTCACTGCGGTTAAGCTCTTTAACCCCACTCACATTTTATTGGGTGACTGGCGTATCCAGTAACTAGTCATCTTTCACCGGCCACCGAACCTATGGTTTCTTGTATTTTTTATTATTATATTTTTAATCATCACTATAGATAACCACAAAATACGTGCTCAAAAGAACTACCATACAACCAAAAAGATAATATCCATCAATCCAAGAGGAAATTGTGTCATTAGTCCATCAAAAGTCCTCTAATAAATACAAAACCAAATAAATTATGGGGTGACGAAGGATGAGGACGAGGACGAGGATGAGGCTGAGGCTTACATTGAGGATGAGGATGAGGATGAGGATGAGGATGAGGCTGAGGCTTACATTGAGGATGAGGATGAGGATGAGGATGAGGCTGATGTTGAGGATGAGGATGGATTGTAGCAAGTTGCATAGGGGTAAAGGTATTTATATGCATGTTCTTAAAATAAACAATCATCTTCATGCTAGATTTGAATAGACAAGTAGCAAAGAATCTTTGGCTAGGTGAGGTAGGTCTAGCATCAAATTCAATAGTGTCAGATATGTTAGTAGAGTGTGCAATAGCATGTGTTACAAAAGAATCCCAAGAAGTAGCCTAGGATGAATGGGTGGTGCTTGGGCATTTACCATATTTAGTGGGATGAGGAGAAGTTGATGAATTTGAGTCAAAAGAGGTAGCCTTGAAAGCTTTAGACATATCAGGTTCAAAATTAGGGATACCCCAATTAGCAATATTGACAAAAGGAGGGCTTGTATTTGGTATCCATCCATTATTCGTAGGTGTGAACATATGATTTAATTAAGAAATTATTGGACGTGGTTGTAATTTGTGTGGGGAAGGAAAAAGGGTAGGCTACACATTATGATCCCCTAAATATAAATTTCTAATTTGTACCAATTGTGCAAATTCATCAAAATATGCATCTAAGTGTACTAAGAACATATTATTTTCCTTTCGTCACCCTTACATACATATATGTGCCTATTGGCTTTCCCTCTCCTAGGTTTTGTGAAACATGGCTCTAAAATCTCATGTATGATTTAAAAAGCACACAAATAAATCCTTCAATCAACCACATAATCTTACTCAAGCAATTATTCTCTAAATGAACTATGTTGATGTACACAAACATATAACTAACACACTAATTTATATCAATCAATGGTTAATGGGGGTCAAAACATATATGGTAGGGTGTAGGCAAGGGTGGGACAAGGTAAACTAGGCATGTAGCAGGAGGTTCTGAGTATTTTTTAAGCAACATTATAAGTGAAACAATGCATTGGCATAAACATTATTTTATGCCAATGCATTGGCATAAACTTCCATCATATAAGGCCAAAAATAAATTCATTTTCATAATAAAACCAAAGGCAAACTTAATAGAGTTTGTGCATACATGTATGAAAAATATAGAGCTAACATATTATAACCACACCTTGTTGATATGTGCATGCTACAAAGCATATAAATTAAAAATTTTAATAAGAAATTATATGCCAAATGTATGGGTGGAAGATATATATAATAGAACATCCCAAAATTTTGGTGCGACAACCAAATCACCACAAAAGGCATTGCAATATAAGAAGATAAGCATTAATAACCATGTCAACCTTTTATATTAACTACAACATTGCATGCTGCATGCTATTCATGAGCACTACCAAATCCCTCACCTCTTCTCATAAGTTTTTGACCAACATGCGACGACGCTTTCCATGTTAAATAGTTGACCAATTAAAGGCGTCGTCGCTTAAGCGATGCTTACTAACGCGTCGTCGCTTAACCAACGGTTATGAGAATAGCCATCGCTTAACCGACGCTTGTGGCCACATTTACAAAAAAAAATGTATCCTTGTTATTTTTGGTAAGTTTAAAAAGAGAAATCCACACACCGTCGGATTTTGGATCGAAATGTAGTAGTGGGTGTTAAATGCTCGTTTAATAGAATAACAAATGTAGCCAATACCTGGAATCTAAAAGCACATTATAGGGATGAAAAAAATAGGTTTTAACTGTCAAACCCCAGGAATGTATTGGAGCCTAGATTTAAACCTAAGAATACCTACAGCACTGAGCTTATGGTCCTGCTTAAGCACAAAAGTTCTTTTCTAGAGATAGCTAACTGGTAGCTGATGCACTCTTAGCTAATGCGTGGATATTGGGCAGTTTCTGACAAAGAACTCATTTAACTAGAAGAAATAAAAAACAAGTAACCGATAACTTATTCATGACACTTAACTTGTGACCTATTGGTATTCACCAGCCACAAGTTAAGTGGCTGTGCTAGTACACTAAGAAAATCAATGCAGTGATTTGTTTTTTATTAAATACAAAATTTCAATGCTTTGCCAATGCAAATCATAAATGAATATCATGACCTTGATTATCGTGATATCATCATTTAAAATTAATATAAATATGCAATCCTTCACATTTGCTATCTGCACTCCGGTAACACCCATCTTGTTTACCATCCTCCCTGATTGCTATCTTCTTCTGCTTGTTTACTCTCTCCTATATTTTAATTATTTCTACTATTTGATAAGGAGAGACCCCCTTTAATCCTATATCCTCTTAAAAGTTACTAAAAAGAGACAGAGTGACCCTCATTTTTCTGGTAGTGTTCAGTATTCCAACATAATATCCTGAGAACAAAGAACATCACAGGCCATCACCAGTCATCGGTGGCTTTCTTCTAAAACATTGTCAGTGAGTAAATTGTTCTTCTCCTGCTCTGGGAGGAAAGGCTCTGATAGTCATTTTGAAAGAGTACAGGATGACTCCATTCCTCTCAGATTTTAGACCCTTTGTCCCCATATGGAAACTAAACCAATTGCTCTTTAACAAGTTAGTTACTGGGAGGAACTCTTCTTAGATTCCTAGTTTCTCTCTTTCTATCTAGACACAACTTGAAACCTCAGAGTAGTGCACTAAATTCAGCAAAGTTATTTGATGTTTTTCCAAGGGACAGACAATAGGTTATTATAGAATAATTGGTCCTATAAATAGTTCCTCCTCCCAAATTCCCAGCAGTATATTTAGAAGCCCCATTGTACAAGAGAGATCATTTTTCTAGGAAGTTATCCTGTGATTTTTTCTTCTTCATTGATCTGGAGATCCACATTCCATATTTGGCAGAGAATATGAAGTCAGTGTGGTCTTAAAAAGAAAAGATTGAAAGCCACCTCACACAGTAAATGGCCATACTGGGGGAAGCTATAACTCCTAAAAATGTCATGCATGACAACTGGATTTCTCGTTATCCAGTGCCTTAATAGTACAAACTACATCTTGAACACCATTTATAATGCTATGTGCCTTTAGCATCTAAAATGTGTAACCAAGACACAAAAATTGCCTCCTAGTTTGCGAATACGTAGGTGCAAAATATCCATAGCCAAATGGTGTCTAAAGCAATAAAACAAGGATGTTCGAAGGCAAGGCATATAGGTGGAATTAGATGTACTCACAAAGCTTATCATTGACAAGAGACGCTACTCACAGCAGCAGGTGTGGATGCAATCCATGTCCAAGAAAAAGTGTACCTAATACTTCTTTATTTTGTTTGCTTTTGGGTTAAGCCTAGTAACCAAACCCAAGGTCAACATGACTCCATGTAAATCATATGTTATAACACTATACTTAAACCATATGGTATAATATGGAGCCTAAACCATAAGCGCCAATGTCTAAAACATATCACAAAGGCATATGTTTATATCCATTAAAACCATACCAATATAATGTAAATCATATGTCATAACACTATATTTAAACCATATGGTATAATATGGTATAATGTGGAGCCTAAACCATAAGAACCAATGTTTAAAACATATCACAAAGACATATGTTTATATCCATTAAAACCATACCAATATAATGTGGATTATTATATTATTATATTATTATATGCCACATCATAAATCTTAACCATATCTTTATCCAAGGTCATGCCACGAAGAGATTGTATGCAAGCAGTAATGTCAAACTTTATGTGTTATAACCATATAACATAAAAAAATGCCATCGTTTGAACTATGGAATTATAATGAGGTAAGGTTTAAATATAGGTTATGTAGGTATAGACATAATTGTGTTTGGTTAGTTTTATTTATATTACTAAAAATGATTTTAAGTATTTTTTTAGTAATATTAATAATATATAGAAATATTAAACAATGTTAATTTTAGCTTTTGATTATTTTTATTTTTTTTATTTTTGAAGGTATTTGGTTTTATAAAGAAAATTTGACTAGTCAACAAAAAGAAATTAAATTTTCAAAGATAACAAGAAAAATGGAAACAAATTTATACATAAAAATATATATTATATATTTGTCAAAATAGGTTGTTTTAAATTGTGTTTTTTCCAAGGTGTAAATGAAAAAATTATAAAATCTCTATTTATTGAAATATAAATTATATATTTTGTTATAATTTATTGAAATTTAGATTATATATTTTGTTAAAATATAGTTTTTAAAATTGTTTTTCTAAATATAGAAAGAAACATGGTGGAATCTTTCTATATTAATGGTTTTTTTTAAAAAAAATATGTAATTTGTTATTCATAAGAATCAAAATTACATCATAGTTGTTCATGTAAAATCCCCTTCAAAGTAGGATAGAAGACAATATTGAAGCCCTGGGAAAAACATTACAATATCCAAAAATAAATGAGAGGGAATGTACCCATCAACCTATAGAAAGCAAAAATGCAGAAAAGACAAAATAATTGTGAGACAAAAAATAGTAGGGCTCTGGAGAGTTGTCATGCAGATACAACCTAAAAAAGTCCAAGGCAAAACCAGAATGGAGAAACTAGAAGCAGGTAAAGCGACCTTCAGTAATCATGATTCTATTAATTGAGTACTTACATAAGTGAAGAATACTAGGGCAGTCTCCTATCGCAAGATTTGATAGGTTGTCCGGATCAGAATTGAACTCCCTGTACAGGTGCCTGAAGGATAAAGAAAGAAAACAATTCTTTAGGAGCCCAATCCTTTTCAACCAACAATCATAACTCAGTGACCACAAATTGGTGAGACCTCTGGCCCAATCAATTATGACCTTTGATTCGCCAAAAATAGAAAGCTAGAGAATTTTTTATTTGTTTTGCGAACCATAAAAGCCCCCATAAGGCTAAAAGTTCAGAAAAAGTATTAGTGCCACTCCCAACACCCATCCTTAGCTTGAAACTATGAGAGTCATATATACAGAGGATCATGCCAGTACCACAATTTCCATCCTGCTCGGCCGCATCAAAGAATCCATATATGGTATTGGATTCCAACACCGGGATGATTCGAATCTTTTAAACTTTTGGGGCACAATCTATGTTCCATTACAGAAAACTTGCCACAATATAAGAAACAAGTAAACCTCCTTGCAAAGTTTAATCACTTCTTCTAATGTTTGCTTCAGTTTTCCTTTGGAGCTTGTGAGGAATGTCGATGTGCAAAAACCAGTGACCTTTGAAAATGGTGGCATTGCAGGAGGGTGCGCATGATTTTCCCAGGTTGAAAGCTCAAAATGCATATGGTTATGAGCGCATAGGCTGGAGATGGTGATAATTGAAAATATAAAATGGAAGCAGTAACTTCAGCAGCATTGAGACTTGTAAAAAACCATAACAACTGGTTATTGATTGGAGTGATGAACACAATCGAAGCGACAAGAACCATACCTTTGAAGCACTCTGACTGGTCACTGCGAGATCCTGAACCGGCTTATTGTATGCAAAAATAGGGTATCGAGTGCAAAAAAAGGGGAGCAGGGGTTGAACGATACCTTCATCCCAGAAATACGAAGTTGACGTCTTTTTTTGGCCATGCATTGGATGCATTTGGTAAGTCTAGGTGGAGGAGGCGCATTCGAATGGCCGGTTCTAGAGGAGATGTAGGGCTATGATGCTTTTATCTAGGTAACGATATATATGGTAATGGTTCTAGTACCTAATTTGTAATTGACGTAGGAACATAATTTTCCTTTGGAACGCGCTTAACCGGGTTTGCTTCAATGGTGCAGCAGGGATAAAGATGGTCAAGAGAAAATTCATGCAATTGCTTTTTTAGATCTCTGAATATCGAGGTCCATGGCACTAATATTACTGATAGAAGCTAGACAACTTACAAAAATTACACTTATTGCCAAATTTCCAATTTTCCATGACACAATTAAAAATGACTAATACATATTCTTCTATCTAGTCATTTTTTATGTCGTGACTAAATTAGTCGCTTATTTTAGTCATTTTTAACTCTGTCACTTATTATCTAGTCATATTTGTTAACTAGTGACTAAATTAGTCGTTAATTTTAGTCGTTTATAGTTAGGTCAATCAAAATTGCTCATATTTAGTAGTAAATCACTTGGAAAACCTATGGTGACTAGAATTTTTAGTCACCTAGTAGCTAATTCCTCATTTTGTACTAGTGTAACCATAAAAACCATCCATGAAGGAAAATACTTCATGGATGGCACATGCATCTATGATTTAGTTAATAATAACAATGGGGAATTTGTCTTTGGGACAAGCCAAATTCAAATCATGGAATTTAGTACAAAACAAATGGTTGCTTGTTTTTTATTAACGGGAACAATATTGGAAACCCAAGTGATATACACGATGGGGTATACAAATCCTTTTTTATGCAGTTTTTTGATCTCATATTTGATGAAAGGGGCCTTTGACGGGTGAATGGGTCATTGTTTTGGGTGAATGGGGGAAACATCAGGGCATTTGTCAATGTGGTGTTCAATGATGGATGGATCAGGCCCAAGAATCTCATTATAGGACCAAGCAAACATATCATGAAATCCCTAAATTTTTTTTTATAGGCGGCGACTTCCTCACGAGATCATGAAGCACCGATCGTAATATCCTTGAATGTCCCAAATTTCGTTGAGATATCGACTTTGATGGTTGGTGAGATATTGGCCATGTTACCTTGCTAAAAGGATACATGTGTTGGGATTGTTTTTTTTGAACCAATCGACACTTCCATGAACGAAGTATTTCACTTTGACAAATAATTGGTCCGACGATGAGGAAGGTTCATCGGGGATGAAAAATAAGCGATGGTGTAGAGCATCCGAAGGATGTTCATGAGTTGTAAGAGCTTCATTTATATATTTTTCATTGTTAAATTGTCACCTAAGTAGGTCAAAGGTATCTTCCATGGTTGAGGATGGGGAAGGACAACTCGAAGTGGATATCATATAGATGGCGTTGTTGGTGTCCAAGGAAGAGGCAAGAGGGTGGATTTCGTCGAGGAAAATGATTTCAAACTCAAGGGAGTGCTTGTGAAGGTTAGTGAGGAGAGACTAAAACTAGGGAAAGTTTGGGAAATACTGGGAATAAGGACCATATAGGCCATAAATTGTACAAAAGTGGTTTTTTCAAAGTGTTTTGTTCTAAATCGTAGGGATGGTTGGTATGTTGACAATTGGAGTGTCGTCTGTCTTTGCTACTACGTACATGTGGGTGCGAAGAAAAGGAAAATCTGGCCAATTTTGCATTGCATGGCCAAGGACATCACATAAAGAATAAGTAGGATGTGGATGTGGTTGTTGGGGATTTGGGTTCCTTTCACCCAGCCTTCATCAGAGGAGGGGGTGCAAAAGTAGATGCAAAAGCAGTTAGTTGTGTACTAGGAGGTGGTCATGACATCGTCTCAATAGGTTTCACTGGTGTCATCAGAATTTGTTTTGTTAGGGTGGGGATGGGTGGATCAAGGTAAGACACTAGAATTCCCAAAGTGAATCCCAGAAGTTTGAGCATATCCATGACCAGTTTACTCATAATTCCATAGGGTGGAAAGAGAAATGGGATGGTGTGTATGGGAAATGAACCCCAATAATTCCCCGTGATCTATGGTTCAGGTTGTGTTCGAGGATATGACGAGGTCAAAATTCTATTGGATGTGATGGTGCACAAATCCGATATGTTAGTCATAGAGCTAGGACATTGGAGGGACAAGAGGGTGTCCATCAAATGGGTTTCGGTAAATATCCCTAGACCAATTGAAGGAAAGGAGGCGATGGATATGTTATCGATGGTGGTGTCAATGGTAGGGAGGACATGCTACTGAGTGGTCAGTCCTTTAGGATTGTAATTCGTCAATTGGTTGATAGTCACGATCGTACCATCATGGGGGAATATCAATAGTCAAAATATGGTAGAAGAAATGGCTCACATTGGGTACATGTAGCTGCGTCCAAAGAGGACACTGTAATCTAGCTGGGCGTTCACAACCTACATGTGAATATTCATAGTTTTTTTGACCAAATGAGTGGGGACATTCGTAAGAATGCATTGTGGTTGGACAACGTGGCCATAGTAAGGAGAAAAGGTGGTGGTTGAGGTTTGTAGGGTTTTTTATTAGATATTATTCCAAATTAAGGTTGACATAACATAAGTGGATGCACCCTCATCGATGATGCATCGAAAAATGACCAAGTTTCAAAAGGTGACAGAAACCTTTAAGGCCACTGATGATGGAATCCAAGCTTCTCCTTGATCCAAGTCGAATGTGATAAAACTCGAGTCAGAGGGGTTGATGACAGCTAAAACATATAACATGACTTTGCGTTGTGAAGGAAAAGTTATCAGGACTTCCAGAGCAGACATGGAAGAGGGAGACTGTGTCAAGTCATCGACAATACTGTAATTGAGAGCGACTTTAACAGTGGGGTTATTCACAACATGATGCAAAGGGAACCTAGGGATTTTCGCAATCCCATCAGTGGGGTGTCTTAGCAAATCTAAAGACATATAGAGAGGAGTGGAGGTAGATGTTCTTGAGGGATTAATGGTTTCTGTAGTGGATGCATATTGGTTGAGTCGAGTTTGTAAGTTGATGTCATACGACAATGTCATAATATGATGAACACTAGGACAGACAGGTTAACTCGAAGAAGTGGTTGTGGTATTTTGTGTTACCAAGGGTTGAGTTGCAACCATTCCTTGAATTAGTAATTGGTTTTGTAGCACCATAGGAATAGGACCTTGTGGTGTTGGGTTTGGTTGTTCCAGAGTGGTTACATTGGTTTCACATTGATTTTTGGCTTGTAATAAGTGGCAGACTCAATGCATATGGGGGTACTAGTGTGTATAATTCCATAAACATCACAAATGGTACACATATGGTGGTTAGTACTGTAATTGAGGGTTATTTCCAGGTATAGGTGGGTGCTAGGGGTTTTGTGCAGGGAAACTGGCTCCATTTTTATTAGGTGGGTTTGATCATTGACCACCGTCTTGAGGTTGGTTGTTTCGTCAGTTCCTACCTCTCTGTCTTCTTCCATTCTCTTCTTGGTTATTACGAGTGCGTTGATTGGGGAGGTTTTGTTGAGCATAGAACTATCCTTGAGGAATAGAAGGAGTCAGGGATGGAGAAGGTGTAGGCTGCACATGTGGTTGGTAGTAGGTAGAAGCGGTTGGAGGGGGGGATACAAATCCTACTTTTTGGCCATTGCAAGCGAGATATAGAAAAATTCAGTCCATGAATGTGAGTAATGAGTGTGGGAGACACAAATTAAGGTGTGGCTCTCGAATGAGCCATTGCACATGAAAAGTAAGGGGCGTAGCCAGGTTGGGAAACAATAGGGGTGTTACCGGAGTGCAGTATCATCGAATGAGAGGTGATGTCTAGGTGGGGGTGTTGGGTGACATATCCATTATGTTAGAATAATCAACCCATAGTTAGCTACCTTAGACATTAATTAATCCAATTTTTGTCTTATTTGCCTAGTTTCCATATTCCACCTTATGCAAGTTGTCCTCCACACATCCAAAGTGGTCAAACTTGCTAAATTTGAGTCATGGAGCACTTGGGAAACCACTTGGAATCAAATCTTCTTTATTCCTAGCCTTCCTAGCACATGTCTACTTTTTATGCTTTATTGCCTTCTTTTTCTGAGTTTTAAGGCAATTGGCAAAAGTTTGACTAGGTGAAGTTAACTTTTTTTTTGTCCTCATCATCATCCACTCTTTTCTCCTAAGAAAAGCATGTATGAGTTGTCCTTCCACCATATATTAGCTTGCCTAATTGATTTTTCCAATTCATGAGCTCCTAGAAAGATTTGGAAACTGCTTTATGCACCTATGGGGGATTTGCTTAGATTTAGTAAGCCTGCTTTTTGACCGAATTCGAATGGCATCCTTATGCATTTGAATCTCTCATGTAATTATTTATTTTGGAAGCCTATGACTTCATATGGTTGGCTATTATACACTTATTCAATACAGATTAGTGTTCTGCTCCATATTTAGTCTCCTTTGTGAGTAATTTGCATGTGTAATTGGAAATTATTGTGAGTGTAATTGTTCTAACACCTGGGTTCAATTTCCACACATTGATTCCATTAGCAACATGGGATTCCCTCAATGTATCGTGTCATGAGTAGCCAACATGAGGAGCATCAGGTATGATGGTGTAAAGGTAACCCAATTATGAATAACTAAGGTCGAACTGGTGTGTTTTGAGGATTGTTTCTTCTTGAATTTGTGGGTGGTCAGATGCAAAATCCTTGGAGACAAGGGGAGTAAGGTTTTAAGGAACCAATCGAGGAAAATCTTTTCATCTATCTAGACTTTGCACAAACTATGACAACAACTCCAATCATGGATGTGATCTATGATATGGGTATCAGTGTTCTGTCTACAAAATAACAGGATTTCCATGCCCTCATCGTAATGGAATGGTAGTTGGAAGTATTGGAGAAACATCGAGGGTAAAGAGGAAAAATCAGGATAAGTGGCATGGGGAAACTCAATGCACCATTTGGATGCAACACTAGTGAGTGTGCACTGGAATAGATGCAATAAGATAGAGTCGTCCACTATGATATTGGAGGAACATGATAAGTGGAAGGACATAGTATGGTTATAAGGGTCTTCTCCTGCCTTTCCATCAAACTTAAGGATGTCCAAATGGATTTTGGTGGGTATGAGAGGCCACAAAAGGCCATGACAAATGATGTCATCTTTTAATCGCGCCAAATCAGGAAGGTTGAGACTAGCAATGAATATTATACTAGGACCTGGACTAGTACTGGGAGGGCCAATAATGGTGTTGGGGTTGACAGACATATAGGTACTACGAAAAAATGGAGGTTTGTAGGGATAACTCCCAATAGTAAAAGTAGTCACTATGATGGATTGAATAACCAGAATAGTGGTATAAGGTCCAATTCCCCCATGCATGAATGTAGGAATGATGTGAACCATGGTGGCTATAATGGGGCCACCACTAGTGAGTAGGGAACCAACAACAATTTGTGTGGTGGCAATAGGCCCACTAAAACCAGGGCCTATAGGGCTAGTAGAAGTTGTATCGGGTATGATGCGTGGAGAATTCACAAGTCCACTACCAACAATCCCCCCTTGGAAGGGGTTGGGAGGTGCACCAAACATGGCGCTAAATGGGGAAATGAATAAGGTAGGTTCATATTGATAGGAATATGAATATAGATCATACATAGTGTATGGACATGAAGGTGGTGAGAGACACCAAATATGGATCCGACGATGATGGTTCAAGGAACTGAACTGGGGGGTATTCCCCCTAAATCCTTGGGATTAGCATGGTGGAGAAATGGTTGAGTGATGGTGTTCTATATGATGAATGAAGGATCAAGGGTGTCAAACAAAATCTCAAAAATACATCTACAACTAATTTTGCAGAAGGAGAGCTAATAGATGGTGGCAGAAAGGAAAAAATAAAGCTCTAAAACCAAATTGTAATAGCGTGTCACAATAGGAGAGTCTACAACAAAGAGACCAGAAATCCAACAATCATCACTACCTATGAAGAAAATGGCACACTAAAATATGGGGTATAAGTGCAAGTAATATCCTAGATACAATATGGAAACCCCTCACAAATCGTATCCTTTGCTAGGTGGTGAAATCCCAAGTTGAACAATATGAAATAGAAGAACCAAAGGATAAGAGAATCCCACTACCGAGAGGGACCTAAGGTAAAATATCCCTAAAAGAATGGAAACTAGGATACCTCGTTCATGACACATTTGGGATGGTTTCTTGGAACTTCATCCCTTTGGTCCTCGTCACTCGATATGGTCCTTGTCATGCTTGAGGAGGACTATGAAGGGTTATCCTTTGGTATAGAATGGAGTTTGGTATTCCACCCTAACTTACAGAACCCCTTCATTGCGGAGTACACCCGCAGAGCAAGAGTCCCCTTGATAAATTGGTTGTGACTGTGTCAACAAATACTAGAGTATTTTGGTTTCCTAGAAGAGAACAACTAAGTCTTATATTTAAGTGATAAAGGAGTGTTATTTGGATGCATATCCATAGTGTCCTAACTTAACTACAATATTGTTTTAGTCCTCAAATGCCGTTACAATGTTGGTTGAGTTAAGATAAATTTTAGGCTCATCTTGGGGTCATCAACTAAGCATTTATTTTAAGGTGTGATATGTGTGCACAAGTGGATTGTGATTTCTACAAACCCAACGCTCTCATGCCATAGACACAAATGCAAAAAAAAGAAAGAATTGTACTAAAAGTAAACACTTTTCAACACATACACTAATTATTCTAGATACAAGAACATATGCATGTAAACATGCACACAAGGAACTTTTTTACGGTGTAGGAAACACACGGGGGGGTCACAACTACTAAGTTCGACTTAGATAGGATCACATACAAGAAAAAGAGGACTGTAAAACACTCCAAGGGGTTGTAGGGAATTATAACTTGGGAAAAACAGTCAGTGTAGGGGCATATCATAGATAAGTGTTTTGGAATGGGTCTCGAACACCTCAAAGAACTGGAAAAACTATAGGTCACACCTTTCAATGGAACAAGTGAGGTCGAGGTCGCAAAGAAATGTAAAACATGTTGAGTATGGTTTTCATTCATTTCAGAGGAGTTCATTAATGATAAAAAAAATGAAATTACATGTATGATGATGTGACATGTGTGATGAGGTTAAAAAATCATATGATTATTTTCTAGTGCTCTCATGGAGTCAATTTTACAATATGACACCATTCTATAAAAGTAGATCAACTTGTTGAAACTTTTGTTGAATCGCTGAAAATTGACTATGTATCATAAAATCAGAGTTCATTAATGACAAAGGAATAACAAATGAAGTGATGAAATGGCATGCGGCATGTGTGATGAGGTTTCCAAGTCATATTATTGTGTTCTAGTCCTCTCATGAATTCATTTTTACAATTTGACACCATTTTGTAAAAATATGGCAACTTGTTGAATCTCTTGTTGAAACTTTGAATATTTGATGAAGTATAAATTCTTCTTAATCTGCCTAATGGCCCTCTATAAAATACATGTCATATTGTATATTTGATGAATTAAATGATTCTAAGGATATAGACATCCACTAGTAGAAAATGAGAAATTAATGACTAAAAAAATGACTAAAATCAGGCTATAAACGACTATTTTTGAGTCGGTGACTAATAGTAGCAAATTACCACTATCTTATAGCTAGTCGTATTTCACTAGTCATTAATAGCTTCACTTAGTAGTCATTGATTTAGTCATTGATTTAGTCATTGATTTGGTCATTGATAGACAATTATTTAGTCATTGATAGTCAATGGTTTAGTCATTGTTTTAGTCATTGATAGTTAATGATTTAGTCATTGATTTAGTCACGGATTTAGTCATTGATTTAGTCACTGAGTTAATCATTTATTTAGTCGCTGATTTAGTCACTGATTGGAACCATTAATGACCAAATATACGACTAAATAAACTACTAGATGTTAACATATTAATGACTAAGCTAAATACGACTAATATACAAGAAATTAGCTACTAATAGTCGTATATATGTGAATTTAGTCATTTTTGTAGTCACAAATTTATGATAGGGCACGGAGGAATCAAACCACCAATCTCCTGCCTAAAATTAGGCAGGCTCTCTACCATTGAGCTAGCACCCTTTAAGAAGTTGTTATTGCTTGACAATGATGATATTCAAACAAATTTATGATAGATATCAATCTACAAACTACATAATTATTACTATTACAACTTACCAGTAACTAGTATTTATGAAAGTAGTCATTTAGGAGATAGCATCCAGCTTTGGAGGACTCTTGGCACACTTTTTGAGGATTTCTTGGAGGGATTTCAAAATTGGAGTATCTCTTCCACACTTGGCATGCTTTCTTTGGCTTAGCGTTCACTCTTAGAGGTGATCTATGCACATTTTGAGGTCATTTGGTCTATGAGGAGACCTACGGTGTGATCTAGGATTCCTTCATCACTCATTGGACCACTTTTCTTTGGGAGCACTACTTTTAAAACTATGTTTGGGAGTAGTGCAAAGAGGAACACATGCTAGTTTGAGTTGTAACAAGAGTAATGCAAAGAGGAACAACATTCAAGGAGAAATTCTCACTCTCTTTCATTCTTCCACTTTGTTGTAAGACCTAGGCCATTACAATTTCAACAAATGTAAACTCTTGCAAGCTTAGACATCTGAAGCATGTGACTGTCCTGTTAAAAAATTGAAGCGTATGGTTCATCCATCCTTTGTAATAGCCCTCATTGATATCCATAATGATCTATCAGTAGATATGATTTCTTCTAAAGTGGATTAAAGAGCATTTTTATAGGATATTTTTGTAAGAAAATCAAATCAAATCCAATTATATTGATGTCTACAAATGACCAAACTAGGTCAATGGGACTGGAAAGTAAAACCTGCCAAAATGAGCTATAGGAGAGTGCATAAGTCATGGCCAAAGAATAGTAAAGAGAAACTCAAGCTAAAAGAATAAGAATAAAACCCCACATATCATAGGGATCTGGCTATAAATACAGTCTCAAAGTAGTAGATTCTAGAGAATTCAAAGGATTCTAGAAAACATTAAAGTTTCTTATATAATCCAATGTTATTCACTGGGTATTGACATATGGCATAAACATCGGCAACAGTTACCATAGAGGACAATGAGAAACTACTATGTCAAACACCTTCACTAGAGAAATGGCCTAAGGAAAACTGAAGAAACTGACTAGACTCTACATGCTTCTCCTTCATTCTTCCAACAACTCTGACTAAGCTGCAATCATCTTCAAGGTATGAAATGCACAGATAACCAAGTTGAAATGTACTTTATCCCACTTCATGAAAGGACAAGAATACCTTCCACATCAGCATTTGATGCTTCTGCACTCAACTGTTGAATAATCCGAGGTACCACATCTGCCCTTGTCACCCCTCCTGCAGCATCTAGGTCAGCAGCAGCATCCCAATTAGGTGTGGGTATTCCACCACCATCACTTAAACCTTGAGAATCATTATCTGACAAAATCCTGGCTAAGTAGTAGTATATATAGCGCAAAACACTTCTGTCTTCGCATTGTTGATGAAGCTGCATATTTACAGATGTAACACCCATCATAAGAGCAGAAGTATATAAATCACATGTCTATTATAAGAATTTTACTATCCAAATGAACATCTGGCATCACATTTTTATGCATATGACATTAGAAATTGTTTAGAAGGAAAGCTCAAAATCACTACATTATCCTCTCTGCTAATTAAAAAGCTAAAAAGATTATCACTTGAAATATGGTAAAAAATGCAAGGCAATTTCAAGTCACATAGCATATACAAATTGGAAACAAAAAGTCAATTAAGCTTGTGGGATTTACATATTACAAGCAAAGGTTCAGGAATATGCAGAAAGATAAATAGTGAACAGTTACATACCATCAGTAGAGATGGAACCAATGAAGGATCAACTGAGTTATGCACAGCAAGTTTGGGAAATACATGATGTACTAGCTGCTTTTGGGAGCTTTTCCGTAAAATTATTGCAAGAATGTTAAATACAGCCAATAAAAACTAAAAGGCCAAGAATAGATTTCAGATCAAAATCACAAAGAGAAGGGAAACTGCAAACACTAACCTGATCAGCTGCTACAGCAAGTTCATGAATACTCCTTGCAAGTTGGGAATAAGATAAAGGCTGCAAATCGTAGTGTGCAACTGATTTTAGACATGATTCATCAAATTCAACTGGTTTCTAATCCAGAAAAATTATTTCCCAGTCCCCAAATCAGAATGTTCATGTCAATTGTATTAAACTAAGAGGTAATAGCGTGTACATCACATAATCTTATATTGCTTGTCCAAATGATGGTGAAATTTGTATCTTGCATGTACCTGAAGAATGAAGAACATACCAATCTTGATCATCTGTGCTAATAGTATCTATCTCCATTGTGATTCATATCTAAAAAGTTACTTTCTGTGAACTGAATTGACTGCATAATTAAATTTTAAAATTTTCTAGGATACTGCATGTAGATACAAGCAGAAACCCTCTTTTACAGGACAGGGGATTTGGTCAGAAATGAAGTTAGAATAGATCAACTTGGAAAGAACTTATGCAAAATGACCTTAGAACTGTGTCTGGCTAATCCTGAAGAAACTAGAGAAATTAAAAATTCCTTCGGACAATTGGAAAGGTGTAGAAGGACAGGAAGACACCTCCAACAAAATAATAACAGTTAGCACCAGGTAAAAGGATGCTGAAGGATAAGGAGTCAATCCAACTGAGCTGGTTATGCTGGAATCAGGTCAGTACCTCTGTTCCATGGAAATTCATATGAGAAAGGGCACTTGTTTAGGGTATGAAAGAGCACCTGATTTCCACATGACATCTTTCTTACATCTATCTTGATAATGTGCAACTTGATTTTCTATTGACATTTTGGCTCAGAGTATTCCCACTTCCTTGCGAGGAAATCTTACCACCTTTCAGCAGTTTTAGCCCTGAAAAGATACCACTACCTATGTGGTTTTAGCAGATTGTGCAGTCAATTCCCTTGATGAGGATGGTTACACTCCTCTGATGCTTGCTACAAGGGAGGGCCATGTAGATGCTTGTAAAATCCTACTTCTCAAAGGATCTGACTATTGTCTAGTAAATCATAGAGGTGAGACGGCTTTGGCACTTGCTAGGAGAAATAACCTGTCAAGAGTTGCTGAAGGTGTCATATTGGATAATCTTGCATGGAATATGGTTTTTGCTGGTGAACAACTCTGCAAGCACACTAGGCAAGGTAAAGGTGCTCCTCATATGAAGATGTTTCGAATGCTTAAATCGGGATTGCTAACATGGTGCAAATCTAGCAGAAGAAATGTTATTTGCAAAGAAGTAGGGGTGGGACCAAGTGTTACATTCCACAAAAATCGTTACAAAGGTGATGCAGATAAACCAATGATATTTAGAATTGTCACTGTTAAGGGAAGAGAGGTTCATTTTGAAGCTGGAAGTGCCACAAATGTAGAGCTTTGGGTATGTGGAATCAATGTGATTGCCAAAGAAATGACTACTTTGAATGGAAATGCAGTCAGGAAATGAAATTCTACAGGGAGGTAAATGTGGTCTTTGTTTCTTCATTTGGAATCAAACTCATCCATTCTATAAATGAAAATCCATGGTGGAAATTGAATGAAAATGGTTGCTTTCTGATGCCATCCTCACACAAATGACATGATACTGATTCTCAACCATACAGAAGCTTTAACAGGTTTAAATGAGTACTGTAAATGTAGAGTCTTGGCCTTACTTTGAATTAAGATTTCATATGTAGCCTAGCATTTTAAACTACCAATGCAGTTAAATATGGAGGTCTCTTTTATCTTTACAATTCTGTATCCTCACATTCTAGACATCATGACAGGTGCTCAGAATGCTATCATTTACGAGATAGCATCCAGCTTTGGAGGAATCTTGGCACACTTTCTGAGGATTTCTTGGAGGGAGTTCAAAATTGGAGTATCTCTTCCACACTTGGCATGCTTTCTTTGGCTTAGCGTTCACTCTTAGAGGTGATCTATGCACATTTTGAGGTCATTTGGTCTATGAGGAGACCTACGGTGTGATCTAGGATTCCTTCATCACTCATTGGACCACTTTTCTTTGGGAGCACTACTTTTGAAACTATGTTTGGGGGTAGTGCAAAGAGGAACACATGCTAGTTTGAGTTGTAACAAGAGTAATGCAAAGAGGAACAACATTCGAAGAGAAATTCTTGCTCTCTTTCATTCTTCCACTTTGTTGTAAGACCTAGGCCATTACAATTTCAACAAATGTAAACTCTTGCAAGCTTAGACATCTGAAGCATGTGACTGTCCTGTTAAAAAATTGAAGCCATAAAGTATGGTTCATCCATCCATTGTAATAGCCCTCATTGATATCCATAATGATCTATCAGTAGATATGTTTCTTCTAAAGTGGATTAAAGAGCATTTTTATAGGATATTTTTGTAAGAAAATCAAATCAAATCCAATTATATTGATGTCTAACAAATGACCAAACTAGGTCAATGGGACTGGAAAGTAAAACCTGCCAAAATGAGCTACAAGAGAGTGCATAAGTCATGGCCAAAGAATAGTAAAGAGAAACTCAAGCTAAAAGAATAAGAATAAAACCCCACATGTCATAGGGATCCAGCTATAAATACAGTCTCAAAGTAGTAGATTCTAGAGAATTCAAAGGATTCTAGAAAACGTTAAAGTTTCTTATATAATCCAAAGTTATTCACTGGGTATTGACATATGGCATAAAAATCGGCAGCAGTTACCAGAGAGGACAATGAGAAACTACTATGTCAAACACCTTCACTAGAGAAATAGCCTAAGAAAAACTGAAGAAACTGACTAGACTCTACATGGTTCTCCTTCATTCTTCCAACAACTCTGACTAAACTGCAATCATCTTCAAGGTATGAAATGCACAGATAACCAAGTTGAAATGTACTTTATCCCACTTCATGAAAGGACAAGCATACCTTCCACATCAGCATTTGATGCTTCTGCACTCAGCTGTTGAATAATTAGAGGTACCACATCTGCCCTTGTCACCCCTCCTGTAGCATCGAGGTCAGCAGCAGCATCCCAATTAGGTGTGGGTATTCCACCAGCAGCACTTAAACCCTGAGAACCATTATCTGACAAAATCCTGGCTAAGTAGTAGTATATATAGCGCAAAACACTTATGTCTTCGCATTGTTGATGAAGCTGCATATTTACAGATGTAACACCCATCATAAGAGCAGAAGTATATAAATCACATGTGTATTATAATAATTTTACTATCCAAATGAACATCTGGCATCACATTTTTATGCATATGACATTAGAAATTGTTTATAAGGAAAGCTCAAAATCACTACATTATCCTCTCTGCTAATTAAAAAGCTAAAAAGATTATCACTTGAAATATGGTAAAAAATGCAAGGAAATTTCAAGTCACATAGCATATACAAATTGGAAACAAAAAGTGAATTAAGCTTGTGGGATTTACATATTACAAGCAAAGGTTCAGGAATATGCAGACAGATAAATAGTGAACAGTTACATACCATCAGTAGAGATGGAGCCAATGAAGGATCAACTGAGTTATACACAGCAAGTTTGGGAAATACTTAATGTACTAGCTGATTTTGGGAGCTTTTCTGTAAAATTATTGCAAGAATGTTAAATACAGCCAATAAAAACTAAAAGGCCAAGAATAGATTACAGATCAAAAGCACAAAGAGAAGGGAAAATGCAAACACTAACCTGATCAGTTGCTGCAGCAAGTTCATGAATATAGCAGAGACATCATGAGAATGAGTTCTTTGAAGGTTAGTAGGATAGTGAGTTAATCCATACCAGAGGATAGTTGGAGCTTGGCACTAGGCTTTGATGACGCGAGAGATGAAGTGCCAAGGCCTGCAACTGGAGATGAGCCCTTATGTATAGTGATCTATTTTTGCTGAAGAACATCGAAAGCTTGGTAAAAGAAATGAACTCAAGCAAGGAGGTTAACTTATCTATTAAAGAGAATCTACTTAAAAGTGCAACTGATATGGTGGAATGCCTAAGAACGGATCCTAGTAAAGTCATTTTGCTTAAGTTTTATTTGGGGAACATTGAGGACTCATTGATGTTGAACCAATCCAACAAGTTCCGGGAATTTCTTGGAGGCAATGGTAACTTTTTGCCTTTAATTGATGCTTTGGATGGATGCCATAATGAGTCAGTGAATACGAAGGTGCTACAGCTGTTTGTTAATGTTTTAACAGGTGATCTGAGTTATATTAACTTGAAACACACCTTGCAAGAAAAGTTCTTATTGATGGATTCATCTACTTTGGCTTCATGGCTGGAAAAAATGCTGCTAGGATATACTGCTCAATTAGCTGTAGGTAATTTCATAAAGTTAGTGTTACATAAGAATTTATCCCTTACCCTTGACTTAGAATAAATATGCATGATTAAAGAAACCAAGGATTCGTGTGTAGGGTCCAGCCCAATAACCAAAATTCTGCAAGTCTAAATAGAGCCACCAAGTAAATCCCTCAATGAATTAATTGAATCCATTGAACAAGCACAGGTATTTTAACATATATGATGAACTTGCCTTCTTTAATTAGAGTTCCCAAGGATCTTGCTACCAATTTAGTATCTTCAATCCAGGATTAATCATTTAATAATTCCACAGACTTACTAATCATGTGAAGAATAAAGTATGTTCATGTTCCCTCTATAGGTTGCCAAGATTATATGATTACACCTTAGCGTATTGACACTATATTATAACCTTTATGAAAAATATCACATTACAGCAAGTCTTTTATCAGGGAATAACATCCTTATTGATTACTACTTAAAACACCATTTACTTTAAATAAGGTCTATTCTATTCTTCCATGGCAGAAAAAGAACCTTATAGTATGTAAAACACTGTGGTAATAATATATGTAATATGCGGGGGATTATATAATATGCAGGGGATATCTTCCTTATTATCTATCAATACTGTCATTTAAGAAACCAATCTTTATCAACACTACAGAATTACACTAGAAAAAAAGAATATTGAATTCAAATAATACAAGTGTTAAAACTCTTAATTAAGGATACCAATTTCCATAAAAATAAAAAAAGGTACACCAAGACACTTACTGTTGATGAGTATTTTCCAATATTATTATCAGACCAGCAGTGACACTCACAATGCCTGCCCCACAAAACACAAGGGAGCTTTGCTTCCTTCCCTACTCAAGAGTTTCTTAGAGGTCCTCTTCTTTCCCTTAGTGCTCTTCAGTGTGTGCACAGAAAAGTGAATCTGCTGTCTATGAGCAGATTTTGACTCTAAAAAGGTTTCACTAGGTTATTGGAGAATTTAATGACCAGCTTTATTGCTGACTCAACCAAGTCAGTGTCAAGGACTTTTTAGTGTCTGACATGATCCCAATTTCAAAAAAGAGATATATTAAAGAAAAAGAGAAAAATAAAATCTAACCCTATCTTACCACTCCAAAAACCTCCCTCACTTCATTTATCAGTGATTGTTTACATGTGTATTGCGAAGGTTTTGGATTTGTCAAGTGTTATGCTTTTTGGTAGCTATCGCAGTTATTAAGGTGTCTTTAGCAGAGTATGATTTGGCTTGTGGTGACAGCCCACTTTTTTGGCCAAATGGCCCAATATGTCATTACTATCTGTATTAATGGGTAGAGAAAGCATTTTCTAAAATTAATGTATTTACAAATAAAAATAAAAATCTACTAGCAGTCCCCTCAGGTGATTTGAAAGGGGCTACGCTTCTAAAAATTTGGTGCAGGCCATCACATTTCATTCTCACTTCAACAATATGGGAAATTATGTACTCTACTACATAAAAACAGAGCAGGAGAGCTCTGCACAGCTCGGTTCTAGAACCCAGTGACATGGAGAGGCTGTGAAGCCTTCTTACTGTTTATGAATGCAACCATGGCATAATACAAATGCTGTCATTAAAATTGTCTTTGATTCAGCTAATAGTTGACGAAAAATTCACTATTTTTTTCATTTATGATGGGAATTGCCAGGCAGCCATGTAATTTTCTATAGATTGATGAAAAATTCTAGTTTCAGCTAAAAAATAAATAAAGTATGCTGTTCATGACAAAAGGGAAAGACAAATTTTGCTTTTACTACAAAAAAAGTAACTGCATTGCTACTAAGATGAAATCAGAATAAGCAACATCCTTTACATTCTACCCTACTCTTGTACATATCATTCTCCCTTTCTAATATTTGTGTGTGATATAAGCAGTATTTTCTCAACAAAAAAAGTAGCTTCATTGCAATGGGCATAAACAGCACTTACAATCTCATCTCTTGTCAAGAGACCAAATTGAATGCCAGCCAAATTTGCCAGTGGCACAACATCATCCCATGAAATTTTGTCCTCCATCTAAAAGACTTCAATCTTAGAGCTGCACAAGAATATCCAGAAGTACAATTTAATGCATCTATTACAAATCAGAAATAAGAGATGCCTGACATAAGATTGCAAATTTTAGCAAAGGTAATTGTTCACTCATTTTTTTATCTCTTCCAAGACATAGGGAAGCTAAAGGGGGACAATCTTTTAAAGCTGCCACTTGCAATGACATTTTATTAGAACATTTCAATCTGATATTTCAAGACGCAAGGATGTTCAGATTACTTTTATACACTTACGTACAGACAACCAGAAGAAGATATTGAAAACAATAGACAGAAAAGTAGAGTTATCCTACACATTCAAGATAGAAAAAATTAACTGTTATATCTCCTTCTTGCTCAGTATCAAATACGATGGAAACTATATATAAATAGAAGAAATTAAGTCATTTTTCTTACATATGGCTCGATAGCTAGATTTAAGATTGTCTGGAAATAAATCTTTCTATTGAGCGAAAAGCATTGGGTCATTACAAAACCCCTGGAAGACATGCCTGTTCTTAAAGGCACCTAAGTGCTGAAATAATGTAGGAAACACCGAAATAATTTGAGCAATCACAGTTCATTTGATGAAACCCTGAAACCAAAATGAATTTTCTATAATCCTTCTGAATATTTTCATATTTCTTCAACCATATGGTAGTTTAATATTATATCATGGGAACAACTATGCTGTTAAAAAAGTTGTGCACATATTCTACAAATGGAAACAATAGTCCACTAGGTACTTGAGATTTAATGGTGTGAATATTTTGTATAAATACAATAGTTGTGGTCTATTATTATTTTATTACTAAGTGTATCAAGGGGTTAATCATAGCTTGATTATTGTATCCATTCTAGGAATTTTTAGGTGCAAAAGTCAATACTAAGGATCTGACCCAAGTTAGGTTGGAAGGGCTTTAAACTTTATTTTTTCACTACTAGATCACTAACCAGGGTATCCTCACCGAGACAAAGTGATGGTCAAGAAGATATTCCACAATCAGTTAAATCACTTCAGTATAACAACTCTCTGAAATATGACAATTGCATGGGAGATGGCACACTTTTGCTATAGCAACATGTATCCACAAGCTTATTTGAGATAATTGTTGGTTTTTTGGCTTTCCTTTGAAACTTGCCAATAGAAGAGAAACAGTTGCAAAAAACTAATTTACAGCAGCAGATTTCAGTTAAACTCCGATACAGAAGGAGATCAATGAGTTTCAATTGTGTCCTTTTGGTACTCTGCCTCAGTCCTGCATTCTTTTTATGGCAGCTGGGGGGAAAGTACATCTCCTTCCTTTTCCTCTCCTCATTTCTTTGCCCAAGCCATGGCAGCCTTCAAGTCACTAACTGATGCTTTTGCTAAGAAAGCTGAGCCATAAAGAAATGGACCTGCCTCCAGGTTGGTTAAATGAACAGAAGCTAATATGAGGCTGGATGTCAAATCCTGCGCTCCTCTCTACAAAGCCTTGTTGTATACAGACTCCAGAGAATGCCCTGATTGAAAATTCTATTGCAAGGTTGCCAAGCTAGAAAATAATGGAATCATGAATCCAACAATATTGAACTCCATGAATGCATGGAAAGGTTAATCTATTATTACTGCAGAAAGCCCATGTTCTCCTTCCATTTTAAGTTAAAAAAGATTAAGATAAAATTTTCGGAAGTAATCCTAGGTTTTGTG
>LPNX011120165.1:281638-332958 GCA_001517045.1 Pseudotsuga menziesii | reverse complement strand
TTCCTTTCGTCACCCCTCCATACATATATATTCCTATTGGCTTTCCCTCTCCTAGGTTTTGTGAAACATGGCTCTAAAATCTCATGTATGATTTAAAAAGAACACAAATAAATCCTTCAATCAACCACATAATCTTACTCAAGCAATTATTCTCTAAATGCACTATGTTGATGTACACAAACATATAACTAACACACTAATTTATATCAATCAATGGTTAATGGGGGTCAAAACGTATATGCTAGGGTGTAGGCAAGCTGGGTGGGACAAGGTAAACTAGGCATGTAGCAGGAGGTTATGGCTATTTTTTTAAGCAGCATTATAAGTGAAACAATGCATTGGCATAAACATTATTTTATGCCAATGCACTGGCATAAACTTGCATCATATAAGGCCAACAATAAATTCATTTTCATAATAAAACCAAAGGCAAACTTAATAGAGTTTGTGCATACATGTACGAAAAATATAGAGCTAACATATTATAACCACTCACTCAATGCGCCGTCGCTTAAGCGACGCTTATGAGGATATCCGTCGCTTAAGCGACGCTTAGGAGACTAGCCGTCTCTTAAGTGACGCTTATGGCCACATTTAAAAAAAAAATATATCTTTGTGATTTTTGGTAGGTTTAAAAAAAGAAATCCACGCGCCGTCGGATTTTGGATCGAAATGTAGTAGTGACAACAAAGAAAAAAAACACAATAGATAATCAATAAAAACACAGAACAAACCTGAAGGTCTAAACATTGATGTCATTCTAAAGGCAGTGGAGACCCAACGTAAAGCTCAATACCAATATTTGTCGGTTTCAATTTCTGTCCACCGACACCAATCTCATCACCATGTTTAGAATTGCTTGAATTCCAATTCCATTTACTCTTCTTAGATGTGTCTTCAAGCATCTTCTTAGATTCAAACAAATTACTTGTAAATCTAGTCCTCTTAGCCTAAGTATTCAACACAGTAGGTCTGCATTAGAATTGAACTCCCTGTACAGGTGCCTGAAGGATAAAGAAAGAAAACAATTCTTTAGGAGCCCAATCCTTTTCAACCAACAATCATATATAACTCAGTGACTGCAACTTGGTGAGACCTTTGGCCCAATCAATTATCATGACCTTTGATTTGCCAAAAATAGAAAGCTAGAGAATTATTTTATTTTTGCGAACCATAAAAGCCCCCATAAGGCTAAAAGTTCATGCAATTGGTTTGTTGGATCTCTGAAGATCGAGGTGCATGGCACTAATATTATTACTAATGGAAGGTAGACAACTTACAAAAATTACACTTTATTGCCAAATTTGCAATTTTCCATGACACAATTAAAAATGAGTAACATAAATGACTAATTCATATTCTTCTAGCTAGTCATTTTTTATGTCGTGACTAAATTAGTCATTTATTTTAGTCATTTTTAACTCAGTCACTTATTATCTAGTCATATTTGTTAACCGGTGACTAAATTAGTTGTTAATTTTAGTCATTTATAGTTGAGTCAATCAAAATTGCTCATATTTAGTAGTAAATCACTTGGAAAACCTGTGGTGACTAGAATTTTTAGTCACATAGTATCTAATTCCTCATTTTGTACAAGTGATCTAAGTTTTGTCTTGTTCGTCTAACCATATGATTGGTTCGTCAATAAAGTCTCTAAAAGTGAAGTTATTAGTCTTCCAGAAGTGTTTTTGGCATGATTATCACTATTTCAATTTTGGTAAATCTTCCTAAGTGGCCTCACTAAAATGTGTGCCATATTTTGTAGGATACTGATAAAAATTATATGATACCATTAGTTTTTATCTTTTCATGTGTGCATCTTACCATGGTCTCAATTCCCCTGAAAATGCTTGAAGAAAAAGTTACGGGTATGCCAAAATGAGGTTTCAGACTGTTTTGGGAATTTTGCTGAAAATTGACTAAGTATTGAAAAATTAGTCTAAGTTTCCCTAGTAAAACGTGCACCTTATTGTAGGAAACTGACAAAAATAATATGAGACCATAAGGATGTAGCTTGTTGATTTGTGCATATAACCATGGTATTATTTATCCTAAAATGTACTTGAAGACAAAGTTATAGGTCTTCAAAAACAGGGTTTCAGGTTGTTTTGCACCAGTTCATGAAAAAGAATGTTTCCATAATGAAGAGATCCATTGGTGAAAAGGTTTTAATCAAAGGACACACTGATCAAAAGATACAATGGTTGAAAGACATGATGAAAGAAGTATTATAAGAAATATGTTTTAGCAATCAAGATCAATGTAATAGAAAGAGAAGACATAGACCAAAGAAATGAAGAATAATTAGTAACATAATTGAACGAAAAGATCAAATTAGAGTGGTAGGGTGGTGGTAGGGAAGGATGAAAGCATGCAAGGGGGTTGTATCCTCCTTCTAGTAATGGATGGAAAAGAGGGTGTTGTAGAATCCTTGTTGGTTGGAGTGGGAAGAAACCAGGGTGTTATAGCATCCTTGAGTTGTAGCTGAAAAAATTGGGGATTGGTGTCTCCAGCAAGTTGTATCTTACAAAAACAATTGTAAATATAATTTTGCGGGTATAGAAAGTGTTTTTGGTTTTCCCATTTAGTCTTCCAAGATAAATTTTGTGTTGTGTGTATCTTGTTGATTTTGTGTTTTAATGAATAAGTTAAAAGTGGTTTTAAATTCTTAAAATTTATCAATATTGATTCAACCCCCCTTTTTAGTATTGTCCAATATTCTAACAAAATAGTCACGACCAAGATGAAAAATTAGCAGAAAAAATAGGGTGCACTTAATAGGGATTTATGCACTACAAATCACACTAAAATGGGTCACAAAAGTGATCACAGACACTCTAGAATACTGGACAAGTGCGATCTGTAATTTAGGTGCTTGTCACACTTATCGGGGAAAAATGCGTGACCTAGGTTGCACATATCAGGTGGAAAGGTGTGACATGGGTAACATTTTTCTGCCAAATAGGTGTGATATTGCCGTAACTAAAAGTTTTTTAAGTAAAAAATGTTGGGTAGGGTCGAGGAGGAAGGAACTATGAAGTGACTTATTCATATCTTCCACAATGGGGTAATACTTGTGATGGCCGAGGGTACTCATGTAAAACAAACCAACAAAAAAACCTACAAAATTAGATTCACCAAAATTGTAGTGGGGATTTCTCTCTAGCTACACGCAAAATCACCTAACTTAGATCAGCTAGATCTAAGGATAGAGTTGATGGTGCAAGCGAGGAGCCCAACCTTGAATATTAAAACAAGAAACAAATATTTATTTATTTTCTATTTTATTATCTAACTAGTAAAACAAAAATGTAACATACATTTCAATAACATGGGCCACTGCAGTTGTTTGAGGATGTGGTCCGACGTCTCCAACGATATGGGTCTATGATTTTCTCCAACAAGGGTTGTCCCTAGGAAGGGAATCAAGGGTTACACAGAGTGAAATCAATGTGCAACGTGTGGCAAAAGGAGTAGGACTATGGATTTTTTAGGGTTCCACAATGTAAGAGTTGTGTAATGTAAAGTTTAAAAGTGTGTGTGGGGAGACCTTCACAATGTAATGACCCAAAATTTTGTAAAAATTTAAAATTTTTAAAGTGACATAAAATGTCTTAAATCACAGTTTAGTAACTGCTAGCGGTTAGCGGAAAATGAAACAGTTTAACAAAATTTAAGGGTTAGTTTCAAATTACAGAAAAACTAATACAACTTTAATTTTCATATCTGATAGAAAGAGGACTTGCATTTAGTTACTGCTAGCTATACTGATGATTTACTTTTTTCGAGTAGGTGAGAAACCTTGTTTGAAATTGGGGCTTACTTAGCGTTCTGCTAACTCAAATGGACTGTTGGTTCTTATTGGTTCATCAAGTAAGCGTATGATCATGTAGGTGTTTATTTTAAATTATGTCAAGAAAATACTTCTCTAGCATGTTAAGATGCTAGTATATAAATCGATTATTAAGCTGCAAGTCTCTGAATAGGTAAAGTAAATTTCCTTTCGTTGTTTTGATTCTATGAAAGTATTTATATCTAAAGCCTTAATCACCTTATATTCTTGACATAATCAATGCTATTTAAAATAATGAGTTCTTCCAAAGGTCCTTGTGTCGTAAGATGATTATCTTTTATAAATTATAGTACATGGTTATTTATAGATTCCCACAGTGAGCATAGAGCTCATGGTCTTGGTACATATTCACTTCGACTATTTCTTGATCTTACTGCTATTTTTACTTTTAATATTCAAGTGTACTTCTCTTTAATTATGAACATATTCTTTTGTTTTTCGTTGGTAAAGTTTGCAATGAGTGATTAGCTTCTTATGAGAAACACCTTCAATAAGGTTAGTCCTCAGTCTTCTTGAATATTCCCTCATCTATCAGCATCAAGTTTTTATGTGAAGAAGTTTAAGGATTTTCCAGTTTATAAAATAACCTCATATCTATACTCTATTTTTCCTTTACTAGCTCTAGCACAACACCAAACGTGTTTGATTTGTTGTGAGTATGAATATCTTCTTAAACAGTTAGTAGACAAGTTGTATTCATAGTCTTCAGATTATAACCATGATACAATTGTTATTGCAACATTATAATACTATGTTGATTTATAATTTATCAATAATAGGCTATAACAAAATATACTAATTTGTAATCTAAGGTATTTTTACTACCTGTCAACTACTATAATGTAGTTGAAACTAATGGAAATATACATTATAAGTTTTGATCCTATAATATACTAGTTCCAAGGCATGATATAATCAATGGAAAATTGGACATTATAAGCAATCATATGAACTATTATAATACAATCGATAGCATGTTCTTTATTATTGACAATGATAAGTTAAAAATTCGAATGTGTAGCGCTGACATTTGAATTCGACCCACACTTGTTGAGATTTTTGGAAGGGCACGTGGACAAGCCTCCTCCATACATTGGTTCACTTAAAACATGGTAACGCTACTCCTTTGTATTTTGGTCTGAGGGTTTTTTACTCCTACAAGCTGCGCTGTGAGTCCTTGCAACCATGAGAGGGCTACAACTTCCTTAATATTTGGCACTATAGCCTGTATTACTTGTAGAGTTATTTTTGGTAACTTGGTTTGTGTTTCAGTTTCTCTTTTGAGTAAGGAAAACACTATGTGAGTGGTTAAAGGCTTCTTCAAGTGGCTCAAAGCCTGTAAATGGTTTTACCCTTGTGACTGCTCGTTCCTTGCCTTGGCATCATGAAACTTGAGACTGTCTCTTTGGTGTCTCTATCATAGAGTTGGCTTAATAATTTTCTTGCTTCTCAGTTTAGTGCATTCGAGATGGCTTCTATTTCTTCTTGTCTCCAATTTCTTCTTATTCATAGATATACATTTACCCTACTCGAATTCCTCATGTCAACGATTTACCAAGTTAGGGTTTTAGTAAATTATGAACAAATTTCAAAATATTGTTTGAATTTATGTTCTTGTAGGCTCATGCTATCAGCTCCAAGCTATGAGTGGAAGGCAAGCTCGTGCACCAGCTAACCCCATGGGCTTCCAACTGGTAAGCCTCGGTCTCGTCGTGGGTTCTCCCTGCTTGCGGTTTGCATTGTTGGATGAAGGTTCCTGTGGTTGGATACAAGGCTTCGGTTCTCTGTTGGTTATGATTTTTAGTTTGTTAATTATTACCCATGTTTTATTTGAAAACCCTTGTGATACTTTGCTGGGTAACACAGGCTCTTGAAGCTGTTTTTTATATGTGGTTTTTGGTTATGCAATTTCAGCCATATGGCTTAAGTGATGTAAATTATGTTGTTTAAGATCTATAAATAGCTTCCTCTGAGCTCAGAGATGCTAAGTGACCTCTGTCTCATGTTGCTTCAGTTTTCCTTTTTACATTTGAACTTCAAGAAATGAAGACTGTGGAACAGTTGAGTTATAAAATGAATTCGGTTTTACTTATCCTGTCAGTAATGTATTTTGTTACAGTTTAATATAAAATATTTTTGTGCATATTTGGTTTAACTAGCAAGCTTGGGTTTCGACCCTTCAACTCTAGAGGCTATAAGCCTACCTTTGATTAAGGATTTATATATATGAATGGTTAGCTATTATTCGTTAATTTTGTTCATGATGTACATATGTATTGCATTTGTTAATACTATGTATTATAATAATTTTTAAGGCTCTATTTAAGAGTTATTGTTTAATTTATAGAACTTGAATTTTAAGGGTTAAAAAGAATTGCTGTAAAACCCTACAGTTTATAAAATCCTTGTTTCTACTTATAGCATTCTTGAATCTATTTTTAAAATATAGAATAAAGAATGATGATATGACTTACAGATATAAATTTGAAACTAGCTCTCTTAAAATAAGAAATCCTAAATAATTTTTATAGTTTTTTGCTTCTAGTTTTTAGATAAGAGAAATACTTAGGGTTTTAGTGCAGACTATTTGAAAACTAGGATACTATTAACTTTCAGTAACTTTTGTAATTTCAAAAGGATTTAGAAGAATTATTTGGTCTTGGATAAAGACACACACTGGTCTGGAATGTTAATGTTTATAAACTATTTTACAATTTCCTTTTCACATGGATTTTAGATGTTAATTTACTTACTTTACTTCTGTTAACTATAAATTCTATTTATCAACATACTAATACTGGAATAATATTTACTGTTCTCTTTCATACCTATTTTTCTATTTAGTTAGCTAAAGTAAATAAAGCACACAATACATAGCACTGCTATTTAGTGTAATTCATAAAGAATGAAGTAAAATCTATCTACTAATTACATTCAAATAAAAGAATCATATCTACTATTTACATTCCAATAAAAGAATCATTTCATTCTCCTAAGCAGTCCAACTGTGCTAGAGTACGAACTGAGTTCAGGTGTGGGAAAACAAAGCTTAGAAATTTTAATTCTATATGTTTCACTTTTTACATAATCATTTCTATTTCTACTATGATCTATAATTTTACTGAATTCAACATTACTGAGTTACTTTTCATTCATAAACCGTAAAATACTAGCATGTATTTAATAGATAAAATAAGAATTATTTAGTTGAAGAAAATAAAATAAATTAGAACCTATTGAGGACAAGACAACAACAACTTAAGGAGGTTGTTCCTCCCAACCAAACTCCTAGAGAGCACTCAGGAAACGCTTCCTCAGGACTGGTGAGCTTGTTCTTGGTCTTCTTGGCTAAGAACTGGGTGGAGAATGCAACTGTAAGACCTATGTCACCTGACTGGTCCAATTACCTTAGTAATAAAAAACTGCTCTCAGCAGTATGAACCTCAGCTTAGAAGATGCAACTAGTTCAATCTCAGCAATTAACCCCTCAAACACACTCCTCACTCCCCTCCATTGAATTTCTCTTGAGTAAATTCATTCACCCTGAATGATCACTTCTCTATAATAAGAAGCCTCAGCTCTCTTCAACGGGAAATTTTATAGAGATGCCTAGGTCTTCTGGGTCAGTTTTTATTAAATGGGCCACCTTCTTTGATTCCAATTTCTTGGGGAATCATGACAAAAAATATAGGGAAGTTTCCTCCTGCAATAGTTAGAAGTGGTTTGAGGATGCTGCCACTTATCAGTTTGCTCTCTACCCAGTCTCCTCCACCAATTAACCAGTAAACACTCTTTTAATAGTTTCCCTAAGCTGTTGTCTCCTCATTTATTTATTTATAAATAAAATATCCTAAATTTACATTAAATATTCTTGACCCCACTAGGTCATCAATTACAACTTAGCATAAAATTTAACACAATATTCCTCAAATATTATAAAATTGTTTTTATTGCAAATTGGGGTATGTGACATACACACCCCCTTAAATTATAACATCATCCTCAATGTTATTTATTCCTCGTCCTCAAAGTTACCCTGAAATAGAATTGGATATGCATCCCACATATGACTTTCCAATTCCCAGGTGGCTTCCTCTAGACTAAGGTGCTTCCATTGCACTTTCACTTAACCAATGGCGCGGTTCCGAAGTGAGATCTCCCTTCGCTCAAGGATACAGTCTGGTTCCAACAGAAAATATCCTTTAGGTTCTACCTACACATCATTCCAGTTAATAACATGAGTAGCATCATGCACATATTTCTTTAATACATAAATGTGAAAAACATTGTGAACTCTTAAATTCGGTGGTAAAGCTAACTGATAGGATACATGTCCGATCCTGAACAGTATTTCAAAAGTACCACAATAACGAGGTGCTAGTTTGGAACAAATACCCAACCTTAGAGTACTCTTTTTGGGTCTCAACTTAATGAAAACATGTTTACCTACTTGGAACTCCTTTGGAGTTAGTTTAAGGTCTGCTTTCCTTTTCTGTCGATCTTGCACAATTTTCAGATTACCTTGTACCTGCTTTACAATTACTTCCATTTCTTTCAATAATTCAGATCCTAATCCTAACCTGTCCACCGGATTACTCCAAGAGATGGGAGTGTTATATTTCCTTCCATACAAAATTTTGAAAGGACTATATCTAGCTGAAGCTTGATAATTATTATTGTAAGCAAATTCTACAAGGTGTAAATAATTTTCCCATTTACTTGGTTGTTCCTTTACATACATTCTTAGTAGATCTTTCAATACCTGATTTAATATTTTAGTCTATCCATTAGTTTGAGGATGGAAGGAGGTACTAAAATTTAACATGGTATTTAATCCTTTAAACAGAGATCTCCAAAAGTTACCTGTAAATTTAGGGTCTCGGTTTGAAATTATGACCTTCGGTATTCCATGCAGTCGAAAAATTTGTTTTAAGAAAATATCAGCTATATTTGCAGCTTTATAAGTGGTTTTTACAGGTATAAAATGGGATGCTTTACTCAATTTGTCAACCACTACCATTATGAAGTCATTTAAGTTCTGATTTTTAGGTAGTCCATTAACAAAATCAAGACTAATTATCTCCCATTTCCAGCTAGGGATAGGCAAAGGCTGAAGTAGCCCAGTTGGATGCCGATGTTCAGTTTTTTCTTGCTAAAATTCAAAGCATTTAGCAATATATTCTTCCAGTTTAGTCTTCATGTTTGGAAAGAAATAATCTTTTCATAGAATGGTTATAGTTTTTTGATAACCCAGATGCCCTGAATAAGGAGTTTTATGAATTTTGTCAAAAATTAATAACTTAATATTAGGTACATTAGGTACATATATTCTGTCTTTATACAGTAATAATCCTTTTTCATTCAAACTGTACCCTGTACTTGGACTTTCTATTAGATTTTCTTTTGCTTTTGCTTGTAACTTTAGGTAATTTTCATCTTGTTCTATTCGTACTTTAAGCTGTTCTTCCAAATCTGTTGTAAAAGTGTTGATAGCTGTTGTAAAATTCAGCTTTGCATTTCTACTTAATGCATCGACAACTTTATTTTATTTTCCTTTGATGTGTTGAATTTTGAAATCATATTCACTTAGAAAAGATAGCCACCTAGCTTTCCTAGCATTCAGGTTAGGTTGATCTAACATATATTTTAATCCCTTATTGTCCATCATTAAGATCATGTTTTTTCCAATTAGATGACGACGCCACATATTTAAAGCATGTATGACAACAACCAAATCCAAGTCATAGGTTGCATAATTCTTTTCATGAATCTTCAATTTCCTAGACTCATAAGCAATGACATGTCCTTCCTAAGTCAATACTCCTCCTAAACCGTCATTGCAGGCATCAGTACATACTATAAAATATTTATTTGGATCAACAATTCTTAAAATTGGTGCGCTAGTTAATAATGTTTTTAAATTTTTAAAAATATATTCGCACTTCTGATTCCAATCAAATAACTTTCCCTTTTTCTGCAAAGTGGTTATCAGATTTGCGATTCTCGAAAACCCTTCGAGGAACCTCCGATAATAACTGGTAATCCCCATGAATGATCGGACATCAATTATGATTTTTGGGACTAGCCAATATTCAATTGCCTTTATCTTTTTGGGATCCACCGAAATTCCTTCTTTATTCACCCAATGACCTAAGTACTAGATTTTATCTTTAAAGAAGTCGCATTTACTAAATTTCTTAAAAATTTGATGTTCCCGTAACTCTTGCAAGAAAATTTTTAAGTGTTCTTTATGTTCTTCTTCATATTTTGAATAAATTAATATGCCATCGATAAATATGACCACAAATTTATCCAGGTATTTGTGCATTACATTATTCATTAGACACATAAAAACAACTAGAGCGTTAGTAAGCCCGAATGGCATGACGACAAACTCGTAATGTCCATATCGAGTCCTAAACGTTGTTTTAAAGATGTCTTCATCTTTAGTTCTAACTTGGTGATATCCAGACCGTAAGTCAATTTTTGAAAATACCGTGGCTCCAGATAGTTGATCAAACAGATCATCTATGTGAGCTAATGGGTATCTGTTCTTAATAGTCATCTTATTTAATTGGCGATAATCTATGCATAGTCATAGAGTTCCATCCTTTTTCTCAACAAAGATGACATGTGCCCCCCAGGGAGACACACTGGGTCGAATGTAATTCTTGTCAATAAGTTCTTTTAACTGTGACTTAAGTTCATTTAATTCGAGTATATTCATCCGATAAGGGGCTTTTGAGCTGGTCACTGCACCAGGTACCAGCTCAATGGTAAAATCTAATTCCCTCTTCGAAGGCAGTCCCGAAATTTCTTCCGGAAATACATCTGAATATTCCTTTAGAATTGGTATATCCTCCAATTTTAATTTATCTATGTTGCTTATATTTTATTCATTGGTTACTATTACTGCATAATCCTTACAACCCTTCCTAATATCTCTCTTAAGATACATAGCATAAATCTTCCTTACGACTATTTTCTTTAGGGATTCCCTTTACACTTATTAATTTTCCATCATTATTTATACAAGTAAAGGTTTTATCAAAGCAATTTAAGACCACCCTATGATGCTCTAACCAATAAATACCAATCAATATGTCATATGAACCTAAAGGTAGTACATTAAGCTTAACAAAAGTTTCAAATTGATCCATAGTTACTGCACAATTCTTTACAAAGCTAATTACCTTTCTCTTTGCACCAGTAGCTAACTGAACTAACCAAGAACTTGCAAACTTTTCAACTGGAAGTTTATACTTTTCTACCAAGCTAGGATAAATATAGCTTAAACTAACTCATGGATCAATTAAAATAGATATGGGTATTTGATTGATCTTACCTTTCACTTCAACCATGGAAGTTTGATAGTCTGCTTGCCAATTCTCTAAAGATGCATTGATCCTAGGCATTGTCCTCGCTAAATCACCAACAATCACCTCCTCCTATATTGTGTGGATATTGCTGACAGTATTTTTCCGAGTGGGACAGACTGAAGCATAATGTGGACCATTGCATTCCCAACACTTTATGGGTTCTTTTCGTTCAAATTTCTTTGTGTAGTTACCGTGATTGTTAGCAGACTCTTTATTCCTTTGATTGTTCTGATTGGTCTGTGAATTACTCTTATTCCCCTGGAAATTCTTATTAGGAAAATTTATGGTGTTATTTTTTTTAGAATTTCGATTTGGCACAAACTCTTTCTTCTTTTGATCAAAATTATTATTTCTTTTGGCCTTCCAGTTGGCCATACTCTCCTTTTTACGATTCTATTCATAACATAAATTCGCTTTTCTCATGGCTTCTTCTAGGGTTTTCGGATTGTGATACTCAATCATGTCCTTTATATGATAAGGTAAACAACTAAGAAACCACTATACCTTATGTTTCTCTTCCACGTCCACAATGTATGGCACATACTTAAGCAAACTTAGAAACTTACTATTCACTTCTTTCATATTCATTGTACCTAGTTTTAACTCATAGAATTCTTTAGCCCTTTCTTCATAGTTTTGTTTAGATAAAAATTTATTTTTGAAGTATTTCTTGAATGTACTCCAATTTATGTTTTTCTCTCTTATACCTTTCACTCTTTTTAAGTCTTGCTACCATATATCATCTTTCCCTGTAAGATTATAAATAGCCATCCTAGCCTTTAGTTGATTATAATAGTTATAAATCTTGAAGTACTTCTTCATATTGGATAACCAGGGTTCCGCTTCCTCCCCCTTTTCAGTTTCTCCATTAAATGTTGGTGGCTTGATCTTCTTAAACTCCCTAGAGATTTATTCATAAGGTTTATATTTTCTTTTCCTAGTATGGTGGTTATCATCACTATTGTCACTAGTATAATGAGAGTTATGTAGATCACCATATACTTCGGAAGATTAGATACTTTCATTTATAATCTGTTTATTCTTTTTATACTTATGTTGATACCCTACACCATCAGAATCAACTCTTTTACCCTTTTCCTCAGTATGAAATCTTTCTATTAAGTTCTGATTCAGCTCCTCCTGAGCTCTCAGAATCCCCTCATTTTCTTTCTTAACTAATTCCATTTCTGATTTTAATTCTTTAACTGTTTGTAGTGGTTCAGAAGAATTATTGGTTATATCTTCTTGTATAGGTTATTTTTGTAGATTATCTCATTCAGTGTAAGGAGATTCCTCTTCCGCATATTATTCCAATCTTTCCATAACTGTCATTAACTCAGAAACAAATTTCTCTGTGTATATCATTCAAAGAAAACAACATCAACATAATGATTTAAATTTACTGTTCCAAATAAGCAAGTTGAGCTTCATCAAGGCATAGTGTTTGAACCTTGTGCCTTGATACCACATGTAATGACCCAAAATTTTGTAAAAATTTTAAATTTTTAAAGTGACATAAAATGTCTTAAATTGCAGTGTAATAACTACTAGCGGTTAGCAAAAAATGAAACAGTTTAACAAAATTTAAGGTTTAGTTTCAAATTACAGAATAAACTAATACAACTTTAATGTTAATATGTGATAGAAATAGGACTTGCATTTAGTTGCTGCTAGCTATACTAATGATTTACTTTTGTCAAGTAGGTGAGAAACCTTGTTTTAAATCGGGGCTTACTTAGCATTCTGCTAACTCAAATGGACTGCTGGTTCTTACAGGTTCAACAGGTAAGCGTATGATCATGTAGGTGTTTATTTTAAATTATGTTGAGAAAATACTTCTCTAGCATGTTAAGATGCTAGTATATAAATCGATTATTAAGCTACAAGTCTCCAAAGATGTAAAGTAAATTCCCTTTTGTTGTTTTGATTCTATGATAGTATTTATATCTAAAGCGTTAATGATTTTATATCCTTGACATAAACGATGCTATTTAAAAGAATGAGTTCTTCCAAAGGTCCTTCTATCGTAAGATGATTATATTTTATAAATTATAGTACATGGTTATTTATAGATTCCCATAGTGAGCATAGAGCTCATGGTCTTGGTACATATTCTCTTCGACTGTTTTGTGATCTTACTGCTATCTTTACTTTTAATATTCAAGTGTACTTCTCTTTAATTATGAACATATTTTTCTATTTTTCATTGGTAAAGTTTACAATGAGTGATTATCTTCTTATGAGAAATTCATTCAATAAGGTTAGTCCTTAGTCTTCTTGAAGATTCCATCATCTATCAGCATCAAGCTTTTATGTGGATAAGTTTAAGGATTTTCCAGTTTATAAAATAACCTCATATCTATACTCTATTTTTCCTTTACTAACTCTAGCACAACACCAAACTTGTTTGATTTGTTGCAAGTATGAATATCTTCTTGAACAGCTAGTAGACAAGCTATATTCATAGTCTTTAGATTATAACCATGATACAATTGTTATTGCAACATTATAATACTATGTTGATTTATAATTTTTCAATAATAGGCTATAACAAAATAAACTAACTTGTAACCTAAGGTAGTTTTACTACCTGTCAACTCCTATAATGTAGTCAAAACTAATGGCAATATACATTATAAGTTTTGATCCTATAATATACTATATCCAAGGCATGATATAATCGATGCAAAATTGGACATTATAAGAAATCATATGAGCTATTATAATATAGTCGATAGCATGATTTTTATTATTGGCAATGATAAGTTTAAAATTCGAATGTGCAGTGCTGACATTTGAATTCAACCCACACTTGTTGAGATTTTTGGAAGGGCACATGGACAAGCCTCCTCCATTCGTTGGTTGACTTAAATTGTTGTAACCCTACTCCTTTGTATTTTGGTCTGAGGGTTTTTTCCTCCTACAAGCTGCGCTGTGAGTCCTTGCGGCCATGAGAGGCCTGCAACTTCCTTAATCTTTGGCACTGTAGCCTGCATTACTTGTAGAGTGATTTTTGGTATCATGGTTTGTGTTTTGGTTTCTTTTGTGAGTAAGGAAAACACTGTGTGAGTGGTTAAAGGCTTCTTCAAGTGGCTCGAAGCCTGTAAATGGTTTTAACATTGTGACTGCTCGTTCCTTTCCTTGGCATCGTGAAACTTGCGACTGGCTTAAGGTTTTTCTTGCTTCTCAATTTAGTGCATTCGAGTTGGGTGACTGTTTCTTCTCGGCTCCAATTTCTTCTTGTTCACAGGTATACATTTACCCTACTCGAATTCCTCTTGTCAATGATTTACCAAGTTAGGGTTTTAGTAAATTATGAAAAGAGTTTAAAATATTGTTTGAATTTATGTTCTTGCTGGCTCCTTCTATCAGCTCCAATCTATGAGTGGAAAGAAAGCTCGTGCATCAGTTAACCTCATGGACTTGCAACTGGTAAGCCCCAGTCTCATCATGGGTTCTCCCTGCTTGCGGTTTGGGTTGTTGGATGAAGGTTCCTATGGTTGGATACAAGGCTTCAGTTTTTTGTTGGATATTATTTTTAGTTTGTTGATTATTACCCATGTTTTATTTGAAAACCCTTGCGATACTTCACTAGGTAACACAGGCTCTTGAAGCCGTGATGTATATGTGGTTTTTTGGTTATGCAGTTTTAGCCTTACAGCTTAAGTGATGTAAATGTTGTTGTTTAAGATCTATAAAGAGCTTCCTCTGAGCTTAGAGATGCTAAGTGACCTCTATCTCGTGTTGCTTCAGATTCCCTTTTTACATTTAAACTTCAAGAAATGAAGACTATGGAAGAGTCAAGTTATAAAATGAACTGGGTTTTACTTATCCTGTCAATAATGTATTTTTTTACAGTTTAATATAAAATATTTTTGTGCATATTTGGTTTAACTAGCAAGCTTGGGTTTCGACCCTTCGACTCTACAAGCTATAAGCCTACCTTTGATTAAGGATTTATATATACGAATGGTTAACTATTATTGGTTTATTTTGTTCATGATTTACATATGTATTGTATTTATTAATACTCTGTATTATAATAAATTTTAAGGCTTTGTTTAAGAGATATTGTTTAATTTCTAGAACTCGGCTTTTAAAGGTTAAAAAGAATTGTTGTAAAACCCTACAGTTTATGAAATCCTTGTTTTTACTTATAGAATTCTTGACTTTGTTTTTAAAATATAGAATAAAGAATTATGATATGACTTACAGTTATAAGTTTGATACTAACTTTGTTAAAATAAGAAATCCTAAATAAATTTTACGGTTTTTGCTTCTAGTTTTTAGATAAAAGAAATACTTAGGGTTTTAGTGCAGAGTATTCAAAAACTAGGATATTGTTAACTTTCAGTAATTTTTGTAATTTCAAAAGGATTTAGAAGAGTTATTTGGTCTTGGATAAAGACACACACTGGTCTGGAATGTTAATGTTTATAAACTATTTTACAATTTCCTTTTCACATGGATTTCAGTTGTTAATTTACTTACTTTACTTCTGCTAACTATAAATTCTATTTATCAACATACTAATACTGGAATAGTATTTAATGTTCTCTTTCATACCTATTTTTCAATTTAGTTAGCTAAAGTAAATAAAGAAGAAAATACATAGCATTGCTATTTAGTGTAATTCATAAATAATGAAGTAAAATCTATCTACTATTTACATTCAAATAAAAGAATCATATATACTGTTTACATTCCAATAAAAGAATCATTTCATTCTCCTAAGCAGTCCAGCTGTGCAAGCATACGAACTAAGTTCAGGTGTGGAAAAACACAGCTTGAAAATTTTAAATCTATCTGTTTCACTTTTTACATAATCATTTCTATTTCTACTATAATCTATAATTTTACTGAATTCAACAGTACTTAGTCACTTATCATTCATAAACCCTAAAATGCTAGCATGTCTGTAGTAGATAAACTAAGAATTATTTTGTTGAAGACAATAAAAGAAATTAGAACCTATTAAGAAACAACAACTTAAGGAGGTTGTTCCTCCCAACCAAACTCCTAGAGAGCACTCAGACAACGCTTCCTCAGGACCCCCGAGCTTGTTCCTAGTCTTCTTGGCTACGAACTGGGTGGATAATGAAACTTTAAGACCTTTGTCACCCGAATGGTCCAATTACCTCTGTAATAAAAAAACTGCTCTCAATAGTATGAACCTCATCTTAGAAGCTGCAACTAGTTCAATCTCAGCAGTTAACCCCTCAAACACACTCCTGACTCCCCTCCATTGAATTTCTCTTGAGTAAATTCATTCACCCTAAATGATCACTTCTCTAGAATGAGCAACCTCAGCTCTCTTCAATGGGAAATTTTATAGAGATGCCTAGGTCTTATGGGTCATTTTTTATTAAATGAGCCACCTGCTCTGGTTCCACTTTCTTCGGTAATCATGACCACAAATATAGGGAAGTTGCCACCTGCAACAGTTGGAAGTGGTTTGAGGATGTTGTCACTTGTCAGTTTGCTCTCCACCCAGTATCCTCCACCAATTAACCAGTAAACACTCTTTTAAAATCTTCCCTAAGCTATTTTCTCCTCATTTATTTATTTATAAATAAATTATTCTGAATTTACATTAAATATTCTCGACCCCACTGGGTCATCAATTACAACTTCACATAAAATTTAACACAATGTTCCTCAAATGTTTTAAAATTGTTTTTTTTGCAAATTGGGGCATGTGACAGTATTTATAAGATCATCCAATATTTTCTTACCCACGGTATTCATCCATGTTTTTTCATAGTGCATGGTATTTGTCCATGGTTTTGGACCTATTCTCATTTTAGGGTTTTTTGGTCCTTTTTGAGAAAATCAGGGTTATGTTGGAATAAATCCCCAACTTTCCTGTATTTATGGGGGAAGGAATAATGATGTTTTGGACAAATGTTGGTGGAATTTAATCGTGAAGGTCAAAATAGAGGAAATAATGGTGGGATTATGATGTATAAATATGGTTTGGACCATAGAGAGCTATGTGGACTGTTTTTTGTGTTAACGCTAGGAAGGGTTCAAATTTGAATGATGCTCGTATGGATATGCTTTTATGCTCATAAGCCCTAGATTTGTTCAGACAATGTGTCAAGTTTCTAGAAAATCTATGTTTCAATGGATGTCATTTGAAAGTATGGAAGTCATTTCAATGGAGGTTGTTTGAAACCTAATTTGGTTAGGTTTGGGAATTGATTTTTCATCTTTTAGAAGAATGAAAAAAATGGAATACTATTGGTAATTCTAGTTTTTTAAATGTTCCAACTTCTTATTGTTTCTCATTCACTGTTATAAACTTACACAATATCAGTTTTGAATACCTTTCTGTTTAAAGGATAATGACATTCATAAACGATTAGTTCATTTAGTTATGTTGTGATTTAATTCTTGTATTTAGGGATCAAAGTGTCTTCCAACTCCTCTCATATTTCTCCTTATATATAATTTAGAAGCCAATGTGATAGTGATAAAATATTTATGCAAGGCATGAGTACCAAGATCCAACCGAATGTCAAACATGGTTGATTGTTTCACAGTTTCACTTGCATCACCTGTGACATACATGTAAGTTTGTTTACAAAGCAATCAGATGCATATTACAATGTTAATTTTGAAAGAGGGGTATTCTGAATTTTCAACTAGTGCCAGAGAATTAAATTAGCACCAACAACAGAGGATGATAATAATACTACAATCATGCATGATGCACTAGTACATATGGGCAGATTTTTCCACGTTAGTTTTCCACGTTTTTTACTTTCGTGGAAAAATCAAGGGTAAATTATGCATTTTTACAATTTTTTTTTAAGGAAGCCCCGACTTCCGTCGCTATATCCACGCGAGCCCTGACTTCCGTCACTATATCCATGCAATCCTTGACTTCCGTCGCTATATCCACGCGAAGGTAATATTAAGTTTGTTTATTTGGATAAGCCCGCGTTTATTTGGATAAGCTCAGCCCGCGTTTAGTTGGCTCTCGGGCTAGAGGCACATTAGCAAATACCCATTCTCAGATATACATTATTTTTCATTCAGCATCAACATAATGCAATGGTTTGGTTCTCCTGGATTCTCTCATGCCAAAGGACCGATAGGGTTTAGAGTTTAACCAACCAGGGATAGGTATTCTTCATTTTTCTCAAGACCCAATTTCTGGTTCCTATCCCCTCATGGCTTTTTTTATTTAGATACAGTCTTTAAATTGAAACACAATGGATGGGGCGGTTTATGGTATATATGGAACCCTCCGTTGTCTAGTAGAGCTCTGTGTAAGGTCTCTGCAGGCTAGAGAAAGCCACCTATTTAACTGCCAGGAATCACCCTTCAGGCCGGGATGCAGATTTGGAAGGAGGATTTCGAGTAATGGGATGAGACTGAAGGCAAATTCTTTGTTTTCCATTAACAGTTTCTCCAGTTTGCTCACATATTGCAGGATTATTGTTTTAAAACACCACGGTTTACATCTATTATTGTAATGAGAATGATCGATTATATCTATTGGTGTAGAAGGTGTGGTTGTATTAGTTATTGGAGGAGGAGGCAGAGAACATGCACTTTGCTATGCCTTGCAAAGGTCATATTCTTGTGACACAGTGTTCTATGCCCCAGGAAATGCTGGCATAGAAGATTCAGGAGATGCGACAGACCCTGGAAGAAGCCTATGGCGCAGTCGATAGCATGCTTTTAAAAGGAAGTTTTGGGTTAGCTGGTCGTCAGATTATTGTGGAGGAGTTCCTTGAAGGAGAGGAAGCTTCATTTTTTTCTCTTGTTGACGGTGAAAATGCCTTTCCTCTAGCTTCAGCACAGGATCATAAACGTGTGGGTGAAGGAGATACAGGTCCAAATATAGGAGGAATGGGGGCATATTCACCGGCTCCTGTCTTGACAAAGGAACTCGAGTCATTGGTGATGAAATCGATTATAATTCCAATAGTGAAGGGAATGGAGGAAGAAGGTTGTAAGTTTGTGGGGGTACTCTATGCTGGATTAATCATTGATTACAAATCTGGTTTACCAAAACTTCTCGAGTACAATGTTATATTTGGAGATCCTGAATGTCAGGTCAGTGTGCTTGCTTTTCTTTTCTGTTTGTCTAATGCTTGCTTGACTAATATTCTAGGTCAATGTGCCCTAGCTGTGCATCCATAATTTTATGTTTACATGGAACTTGTAACTACTATTTTGTTTAAGTTCTAGCTGAGATTTCCCTGTACTGCTTGTGGATACTCCGTGATTTGATCAAAAACAGACGCTTCCCTTGAGTAATACACTCCTATTAATTGCAACCATAAAGAGACAAACCCTATGCACCCCCCATGTAATGCTGAGATAAAGTATTAGTTTATGTACTGTTGCACTTGCATGCTTCCAATTGATAAGAAAGTTCAAGATAATGGTAGTCACATGTGCGCCTTTTTCATTGGTTTTATTTTCAACATGAGTTATGGTTAGTGCACCCATATTTAAACACCCTCATAGTGATGCGTGCCTTTAAACAATTAACTTTGACTAGGAGCCTTATTCTACATGTGCTCCTTGCCTTCATGAGCACCTAATAGCAACATGAGCAATAGCATTGAGTTAACTAATTTACATGCCTATCTGACTTAAAAACTCAAAAGTTAAAAAAGCCACTTGCCACCTGCCACTTCATCTATTTTTTAGCTGCCTGTTATCAACACATAAAGACTGAGGTGACACCTTCATGGTTGCGAAAAATATACCACAATTTATCAGTCTTCAATTATCGTCTTCAAAACTGTTGTTTGACAGCAGCGAGGGTTTTTTGCAAGCATGAGATTTGTAACATTCCTCATCTTAAGGATACATTCACTGCTATAAATCGATGTAGTTCCCTTCTTCAAATAGCAGGTGTTCTGGTTTTAATGTTTCTTTAAGAATTTGAAGAGATTCCCCAACTTTCGCCAGAGGTGTTCACAGCTAACCCTAACTTATCATGGCTTGTTGTTGGTCACACACCTGATTCAACACCAAATCCAGATGCACTGGACCTTGCAAGCATAGCTTGTGATTTCTGTCATTTCAGCATTTGATTAAAATTAGCATCATCGTTAGTTTTACCCACATGGACTGATACCTAGGATGATGATCTTTGCTGTCACACAGCAACTTCTACTGCTTTATTGCCACCAATAAATGCAGGATGTGAAGTATTTATGTATTCCATCTCTATTTCAATAAAATACCCAATCATTATCTCTGCTGGAGCCAGGCCTTTGCATTAAAAGTTACCTACAATTTCATCCAGACGTCATGAGAGTACCGGAAACCTTTCCAGCTTGGGTGCCTTACATTCATGGGCAATTAAGTAACTCGTCATAAATAAAGCATGCACACTGAATACTTGGATCTAATAGCCAAGAACTCTGTCTTTGCACCAGAACTTCAAAAGCAACCATACGTACGAACAAAGCATTTATGGGGCCAGTGGTATTTTGAATTGCCCTTCAAATTTCATCATCAGTTAAATCCTCACATGGGTAAACCTCCTCTAAATTTTTAACAAAAAATTACTGAAAAAATATAATGGATTCATGCTCCTCCTGACAACTCTACTGTAGACATTTCTTCAGTTTTTTTAAATCATATAGGATGAGCAGAGAACAAATCTTAAACCGATTAATGCTCCAAGAATAATACCAATAAGTTTGGTCTTACTATTCTTGTTGGTACTTCTGTTAAAATAGTTGGTTTAAATTCAAAAGTGACCCCAATTGCTGAGACCAAAAATCCATGTGTCTGCAGTGATGGTACGCAACAGGCTCCCTTGTCAGCTCAAAAAAATTGTACTTGAAGAAAGTTTTCAATAATATTTACAGTATACTTTTTTACAACTGGCAGGGTTGACTCTCCAGACACTTCATTGATATTAAAATCTTTTAACACCTGAACTCCCTGTAGATAAGCATCAAAACATGCACAATCCAAGACTTCGCCGTGACTGTATAGATGGAGCTCTGCCCTGTATAGTTCATTCTCAAGACCAAGTTCATAGTATGTTAGAGACACAGGAGAAAGATGTGCTGCTGTATATATTACTGGATTTTGTTCCTTATACAAATCCTTGTTCTATCACATATGAGTCACAGCTTAGTTAGTTGTATCTGATGAATTCAAAGATAATAGTCGTATTGGCTTCCCAGATCTCTTCAGAATTAATCGATCGACTTGTACCGATATGATACTATTTACTACAAAATCCATGGAATCTGTACAATTGACAAGTGCATCAGTTGTTTGTTGTCATATCTGGGGCGAAAACAAGCAAAACTAGTGTTCTCATGTTGTTTTACCACGACTTTAGTAGATAGATGGTTGTGTCTAAATGGAAAGCCTGACAATTCAAATTTGCTTAGTTGATCTAACTCACGTTTGACTTGTGTGGGTCATACTTGTGAGTCAAATAGCAAGTCTGACTTGTGGTCAAGTCAAATGTGGAGGGGCAACTCAACCTGGTTTCTACAAAGAGCAGAGTCAAACTTGGGAGTAGATTCAGAGCTAGAAGAGCCTGGTAACATTTTTCTGATATCTTAGAGGATAACCATGTAGGTCATTTTCCGCAATCAAAATTCCATTTCTGCCTTTTGTGATGTTTCTTTGTTCCTGTGTATATCCATGATGACTGTACTTGTCAAACGTGCCTCTTTTCTATAAGATAAATTCCCATATGGATATAACCAGGATATGATAGAATAAATAAATTTACACAAAAAATACAAGCAAATGACAATTGCAGATATGACAGCCAAAGCTTGAATGTTTTTTGTTTTATTCCAATGTGCTTAATTAGCTGTTGTATATCGTCAGTCACTTAGGTGAAGAACCTAGAGTCTCACTGGAGATGAATCACCATGAGTCAATTGACTTTTTATTATATAGCTCACTTATAATAAATGTGAATTATAAGTTATTAGTTATTACGTATTTATTATAAACTTAAATCTATTCTAAACTATATACAATAAATTGACCATTATAAATAATCCTATGAATATTTTCTAAGAAACTTTGGGTAATCTATGCATGCATTTTCTTTATACTATTTTCTGTTTTGTGGAATGGTCTGGCCATGACCGTTTTCTATTCACTGTTCTTCATTTTAATGCTTGTTTGTATGGTATATAGGTTGGACCACAAACTATTTTTATAGTTGGCAGGGAGGATGATATGGAATCAACTCAAAGTAGTTTTCATGATGGTGATGAGGATGTTGATGATGCTGCAAGCTGGGAAACTGTTGATGATAATACAAGCAATGCATTTGAGGCTGATAAGGAGGTAATGTAGTTTATTTTTATCAGAGTGATTGATTTTTTAGGTAGTTTGTCTTAGCATATTCTCTAGTAACATATATTGTATATAATGAACAGCTGGAACAGGTTGTAGAAGATATTCCAAACCCAATTACTACTGATAGAAATCATGATATGGAAATTATAACGTTAGATGAAAACTTGAATGACTATAGCAATGGTGGCATGTCAATACCTCGTGTAGCATTTGGATTTGTTGCTAGGCTTTCCACTGGTCTATTTGGATTTCGAGGTCCCAAGAGCTTAACAAATTCTATGGATGCAACTTCTCAGGATCAAATTGCTCTGCAGAATGGACTTGAACAGAACTCTGATGGGACTGAGATGAGCAATGCTGAATGTGAAAAACTGACAAGAGATTCCAAGTGTCATCAGTTGGAACATATTGAATATGGTTTGAGTCCTATGCCTTTAGCATCAGAGGTGACAATTTCTAAGAGCAGAGTAGAATGTCGTGGCCACATAAATGAGGAAGATGTTCAAAGTTCCCAAGACAGAGTGCAAGTTTCCACAGGATAGTATTCAACAAGGAGTATGCCAACTCATATGGATCAACTGCATTGCTTGTTTGTTTCTGTTCCTGGTGAATATTATCAGTTCAAACACTTTGACAGTGTTAAGGACCCTCTGGACCATTACTTTTTGAATGAAACAACCTAGGTATTTTTAGAGTGTACAGGATTATCTTATACTTTCAGTCTAGTATGTTTTTGTCTTTACTTGTTCTGCTTGATATTAATAATCAAGATGATCTTGCATTTTTACTGTAGCAATGCTAAGTGTTTTAATATCTTTTAAACAGAGTTCTAATGATAGAAAGTGGTTAAAGAAAGTTCAGCAGGAGTGGAGTATCCCTGAGAAAAATTTACCTGGTAAGCATTTAGTTTTTGCCTTGCTCTCTTATTTGGAATAATATTTTTAGCTAAATTATACGTACTAGCATGTCTTAAGATCCCTTATTATGAGTCATGACTGGACAGACATGATTTATGTGTGAGTCTATGAATATCGTATGGATTTGCTGAGGGCTGTGATCCTTGGAGCCAGTGGGTCTCCATATCAAGATGGGATTTTCTTCTTTGATATTTATCTTCCACCTGACTACCCTCAAACAGTAATCATTTCAAAATTCAAAAGTTCTATGCCAAACAGTATTTGAGACAGTAATCATTTCAAAATTCAGAAGGTAGAAAAGGCAGGCACACCCAGACTGGGGTCTTTGAGAGAATATTTTCTCTAGGGTTGAAGCCTCAACCCATGGCCCAATATTTCATTGTATAAACCTATCCTGTTCATGAACCATAAGCGTCCTTCAAAACTCCATTCCCTCTCTGCCACAGATGCACAAACAATTAGGGAATAATCTCTTCCCACGGGAGACAAGTCGTAGCTTCGCCGAAGTTTCCAGTTTTCCACAATCCAACTCTTCAGGGTGTTCTCTGATGACCAAAGCCCCATTAATCTGCAAATCAGGGTGTTCTCTGGATTTACTAATTGGAAATATTTTTAAAAATAAGCAGGTAAAGGATGATTATCTCAAACATGATATGCTGGGATGCTTTGGGAAAGTTTCATATCCCCAAACGTAGCATTCTGAGCAAGTATACAGAATTGCAGATCCTTCCCTAAGTTGAAAACAATGAAATACAAATAGACTATTAGTAAGGAAAGGAGCATGCTCCTCTACATTACTACTAGTGCATCAGATTCAACTCCTAACAACTTGGATATTTAATGATCTAAAGTATTTACAATAAGGCACTCTTTTTCCTTCATTTCATGTTGCCCTGTTTTAACATTTTGCACAGTTTTATTCCATATATAACCATTAATTTGAAAATGTTTATGTTTTCCACTTCTAATCAAGCACTCTATGTTTGTTCTCATGCTTGATTTTGATAGAAAATATGTTTTGTAATGACGTCAAAGAAAAATGTTCGCAATTTGCAGCAAAGGGGCCAGTTGAAGAGGCAAGAGTTCATGAACAAATTACAAAATATATTTGTTCAAGAAGAAAAAGGTCGCATCCCCATATCTCAAGGATTTTCATGGAGTCCATGGACAGCAAATGAGCCACAGGTGATTGCTACATGACTTTTGTTTACTTATGCAGAATGTCATCATAACATTAAACATGCCCCTTCTTTGATTGTTCTAACTTATATTTTCCAAGCTTTTGTCGCAGTGATATGTCAGTTCCATTTAAACCTGTTTTTGCCTGTACAGATTTTGCCAAAGTGGACAGTGAGAGGGAGAATTACTAAGCCACTAGATATAAAACTTCACACGTAGACAAGAGCAATATAATGGGCCAAATTCAATCAGCTAGTAAGTTTTTGATCTTGTACTAAGCTGTTTTTAATGCTTTATTTAGTTGCTTTTTGCAATTTGAAATTTGAAATTTTATTATCAATGACTTTTGAAGAATTTCAATGCTTTCTTGCATTTCGTTTACCCATGTTGCTGGCCATTTATAAAAGACCTTATTTTTCTTTCTTGCTGATTATATTTACGACATGATCGACCATTTACATTGTCAATGGTAAATGCTGGTCCAAATACAGGCCAGTGCCACTATTAACTATGGATCCCCAAATCATGTGATATTTGACAGCTGTGATAGCTCCCTTGTATGGCCAAAATGAACATTATGGCGCAGAATTCTGCTAAAAATTATGAAGTATTCAATTTCAAGCAACTTGTCTCTGCCTAATTCAGGACTCCATGGCAAAGCACCATCTTCCTTAACATCAATATCTGATAGAGTGATCCAGCCAAGTACAAAACAATATCTTTCAAGTATAAGCTCATGCATTTGGGAAGCTTCCTATTCTTCCACACTTCCAAAATGCGACAAAGGTTAAATGTTAAGTAAAGGTGGGAAAGCCTCATCGATGATGAGATATACAGGAGTTCACTCATCCTCTGACTTGAACCTTGACATACACAAAATAAGAGTATATATAAACTGTATTGAAAATTGAGACAAATACTTTGCATGATGACAAACCTTTAATTAGTTTAGTATAAATAATGGAAGGTAATTATAAAAGCCAGAACAATACGCTGTATTGCAGCATAATACTTACTCACACTTCCTTGAAAGAATTCTCAGCACATATAAAGCACCATATACTTGCTGATCTTGCAAATTACGCTTGACCCAGATAAGAAGGGCAGGACAATGCTCTGGATAGTCTGCATTAATAATAGTTTTAATGCACTAGGTCTCAGGTATAGAAGGATGTGACTTCAGTCAATTCGAGATAGCAGTTTCTTTATATCTTTTATGCCATGTTGAGGACTTTTGTCTTCCTAAGAGTTTGGGTTAATTATCTGTACCAAGGATTATGTAATGTGCATATATATTTCTATTTCTATTTATCTTTACTGTTAAGGATGTGGCTCCAGTCAATTCGTGATAGCAGTTTCTCTCTATATCTGTTATCCAGATCCTATGTTGAAGACTTTTGTTTTTCTAAGACTCTGGGTTAATTATATGTACTAAGGAGTATGCAATGTGCATATATTTGTTTATTTCTATTTATCTGTAGGCTCAAGGATGTGGCTCTAGTCAATTCCATATAGCAGTTTGTGTTTACATTATTTTGTGCTTTGTTGTTTTGATGAATAGTGTATTAGTGTAGTTTGAGGAGAGAGGGGCAGGCTTTTAAGAAAATTATCAGATTGGCGCTGCTTGTTTCTGCTTTGGAACTCTTGTTATTGAATAATATAACTGCTAGGTTTTTTATCATTATGACAACAGGTGGATTTGTGTTCTCGTGTACTTTTGATGGGGGTTTACAATGCAATAAAGGCACTGATGTTGAGTATATTGAATATCACAGAAATAGAACCTGTCGCAGAAACAGAACCTGTCACTAGAGCAAATGAGAGGGTACCAATGGCCATTGAAAGGAGTGGCCGCCAAAAATTCAATGTTAAACCTGTCGGTGGTATTGAAAAGGAATGGAAAAGAAATAAACAACTAAAGAGAGAGAGGAAGCAAAAGCACAAGAAGAAGAAGAAGCTGAACCTCTAAATGCAGGGGAAACCTTATTTCTGGTTTCTTGCACAGTGGAATTGCCAGCATACTTTCCTAAAAAACTCCAATGTATTGCAATGAGAAGCTGTAATTGTAATTGATAATTACTGGAACAGGGTTTTTGATTCCTACTCACCTAAGGTCACAGCACTGGATGTGAATATATTTCTATTCAGCAAAATTTCAAGATGTTATTTGCACCTTTACTCGGAATCTCTGTTTCAAAGGAGTAAATGCGGATGAGCATGAATACCTTGAGATTTTGTCCGCTGTCAAAAAATTTATAAATTGATTAGGCAATGACATATTGTTCAATTTCATCTCCTATTCCAATGTCTTCTTAGAATGAAAAGACATTCATATGAACACTTATTGAATGATTTGGGGAGGATAAGCTGTAATATCTGGAATAATAACCCCTTTTACTTTATTAGAGACTTTGACATCAGTTAGTTAGAACTTAGAACTTGATGGGTATTTTAAAATTGACATTGGCTGGGGTATCTTCTTGTAAAGAAGATTTTATTACTTTATTTTTTAAAACTCCCAAATCTGTGAGTTACAGGTACATTTAGGAGCGAACAGATTCTGAACATACTGAAAATAGGGCTCCCACATATTTTCCTCATCAAAAGGCCAAAAACAGCCTGTCATAAAAAAAACCAAAAATAGTGCTTATAAGACTGCCCTTCTTTACAATGTTTAAGAAAAATCCACAACACTCGGATATAACTAGAGTTTTATCATTCGTGACAACCTGTGTTTCCATGCAACACAGAACTAAGACCATATCAGTGAGACATATGAACACAGAAAAAATATCGTTGACTGACCCAAGACCAAGATACGTATAGATCGTCGAGCTTGGAGGTGCAGGATCCCACTCCATGTACACTGGATTAAATTTGCTGCTTTAGTGAAACCTGTAGAAACGCCTATTCAATAAATCCATAGAGCATTTTAACAACAACAGTACCACGTCTCTATAGTGCATTCTACATTGCTCTAGATAAACCTTTTATCTGCATTATCACACTGCCAGTCCAAAGGGCTTAGCGTAAAGAAGGCAAGTGCCCAAAGACAAAGGCACCCAACAATACCACATATGGCTAAATAAGGCCACCTTCTATACCTGAGACTCCGCAGTAAGTCTAATCAAAATCATACAAAGATTTCTTTTTGTTGGAATGACAGGTCTGACATTAGATGGATTGCACTTAGAGTATTGATATCAGAGCTTTCTAATGCTTTTTGTGTCAACTTGTTGTAGTATACTTAGTGTGATGGTAACAGCAAAGAGCTTAATCAACGGGGACTTCACAATGAGTAAGCTGTGGTTGGTCGATCTTGCAGGAAGTGAGAGAATAGAAAAAACTGATGTCCATGGGGAGCGTCTAAAAGAAGTGCAGTATATCAATAAGTCCCTTTCTGCACTGATCTGAACCCACAAATTTTGGATCTGAACTGATAGCATTAATTCTATATATTGTAAAACTGAGTTTGCAAAGGGGTTCAGCTTTGGAGGCTCGAGAGAGATGAAGAAGAACCCAAATTGTCACCTGGAAGAACCCAAAAAGTGGAGAACATGAAGAAGAACCCAAAAGTGGAGAACATGAATGAGGTTTGGGAGGTGTTGCAAACTGGAAGTGCTGCTAGAGCTGTTGGCTCCTTGAATGCAAATGAACTTAGTAGTCATTCACACTGGTTTGTATACACGCATCAAGATTTTTCAGGGATGAAATTTAGAGATGGCTGGAAAGGCAAGTAGTCATCTCTGACAGAATTTATTCCCAATATTATTTTTAACTTAGTTTTCAACTATGTATTGTCGAGTTTCAAAGACGGAATTTAGAGATGGATGGAAAGGCAAGTAGTCATCTCTGATGGACATGAACATCCCTGCTCTGCAAATGAGGATGGGAGGTTTGCTTATACTGATGATCCTCTTGTTCCGAAGGTAGAGGATGGGAGGTTTGCTTATACTGATGATGCTCTTGTTCTTGTAGCTCGCATTCTTATTATAAGGACATCCACAGGGTCCAGTATCATTTTGAGTCTCATATATATATATATATATAAGAAAGAGAGAATCACGATATTCAATAGATATATATGAGAGAGAGAGCATTACCAGATTCATAGAGTTGGGCTGGAGTTGGGCTGCTTTATTCATTAAAACATTGGGGAAGAGAGCTTGAGGTTAGTGTTAGGGTATAGCTATGAAATTCCAACATTTCAAGAAATGGATTGAGTTCTGGAACAAAATGGTGCAACCAGTGATGGAAAGAAACGATGAGCAATTAGAGTGGGTCAGTAATGGCTTACTAGATGTAAGAGGAAGACCCCTTCTCAGGACAAAATCTGGTGGATGGAAGGCTTCTGTTTTCATCTTGGGTGAGTTAATTTGAATTTCGAATCCAGGTTTAGATTCTATATAAACTTCTTTTTTTCACAACTATGGGAAAACTTGCATCTATACGTAGAAAAAAAAAACTTGCACCTATACACAGCAAAGCTAAAGTAGATTGCATATACACTAATTACATGTTTATGTGAATTGAAATACAGTGTTTATTACATGTTTATGCATGAATTGAACTATAGTGTTTGTATTCTAAATAGCATGTTCCTGTTCCGTTGACACCCAGCATGGAGCATTGTGAATCGAGAAAGGTGGGCTCTCGAGCTTCTGAAACTTACCTTTGACTGTCAGCATCAATAGGTTATGACCGTATTTTTTTTTTAAAAACTACAGATAGCGTCGCTATATCGACGGCTTTCCGTGGAACTTTGCGACGTCTTGTCGTCGATATAGCGACGTCTTTCTGTCGATATAGCGATGTATTTTCGTCAATATAGCGACGTCGTACCGTCGTAGGTATTGGGGTTCTGTTTTTACACTTTTAGGAAGGGTCGTCGCAATTGCGACGTATTCCTGTCGCTCTTGCCACACAATTAACGGGTCGTCGCTATTGAGACGAAATGAGTGCCACGAGAAAAAAAACACTTAGATGTGGCAATATCCACGCTTTTCCGTAGATATTGCCACGTTTTTTCCGTGGCAAAATTGATCACTTGTACTAGTGATGCGATCAATTTATTTTTTAGGGTCACCCCTACAATAATATGTTTAAAACTTTGTCGAGTAATACAAATTCAAATAGGATTTTGAGTTGCATTCCTATGTACATTGATTTCACTACTATATGGATCCCATGAATAAATTTGGTTGGTGATGTGAGGAGAACGCACACTATGCACGAATATAGGAAGCCCATTTTAAAATTTACAATGAGCTATGCTGTTAATCAATTTTAGAAACCGTCTAAAATGAAATGAAGCCATCAACAATTTTTGTATATTTATTTCATAGAATTTGGGTAGTGAAATAGATTCTTTGATTTTTCTCCTGTTAAGACTGATATCATAACCGGATGGAAACAATACAAAAATTAAACAATTATTTTTGTTCACTTTATAGTCTATTTTTTTCTAAATATTTAAACTAGATAAAGATTTTAGATTTTAGTTTTTAAACCTGTTGAATTTTGATGTTACTACTAAGCTTAATTAGTGTGGCCATTCGAACCTAGAACTCTACAATGAATTTCAATTCCTATAAGGCTCACTTATTCATGGGAAAGAGATTCAACACATTTCAGATATTACAACAACATATTAGTGTTTATGGCATGGATGTTGGATTTGGTATGTGAGGTTTCAAAAGAGACATTATTGGACATAAATAATTTTTCACCATCCCTATCATGACTGCATGCAATTTCCATAAAATCATTGTAGACAACATACTTGTCTCATCCTCATGCAATCTAGAGGTGGAATAATAAATATTTGATTAGAGTAATAAACTATTTATAATTTTTTTTTAAACTTAAAGTAATAATTGGATATAAAAATGAGTTTTTTAAATATGATATTGGTTATCACAAAACAGACACACACACACCTATGCCAATTTTGAGATTCACATGGTAAAGTGTCATCAACATACAAAATGCACCCAACAAAATACATATTCATAACATCCAAAGAACAGATTGAGTCCAAGTTAGCTCCAAAATAGTACAAAACCACAACCACACAGATTAATCTTTGGTTACTCACACTACAACGCAATCTCCCAGAACAACACCCGTGCTACAGTGCATAAATTCTTTTGATATCAGTGTGCCTCACATAAACTATGTGATCTCACCCACAACGACACATTCATTGAACATGAAATATCTACTTACCCATTTGAATTCAAATTTGGCATCTCACACACTTGGTTTGCTTAAATGGTCTCTTGGTGTACTTTGGAGCCAAAACATGGATTAATGAGTTAACACTATGATGTTCTCATTTTTGACCACCTTTTGGCTTATAAAAGAAATCCATGTGCATTCTTATTGTAAGAATATTTTTAGCAAAGTTATGATTCTTGAATTGTGATTGAGCTTCCCCTTAGCTCACCTCCTCCCTCTTAACAAGCATTCCCAAATATCCATTGCATCCTTCCCTCAAGGGGAAAGTTGTCAGGCCTCATATGTTGATTCATTAACCACTCTTCAAACATTGTTGGACAAGCAATGCCTCCCTTAGGAAGAGTCTCTTCCTCCATTTGGATTTCACCTCTCTAATCGGTTGTATTAGCTTGATCATTGGGAATTATACAAGTGGGTAGGATCACATTGATTATTGGATTTTCATCCTCTATCCTCTTTACTATTTAGTTCAACTATTGTTATTATTTTCATAGTTTTGTTTTGTTTTCCTTGAAGAATCTGTTAGCACTGGAAATGAACCAAAGGTTGTGAAGGCTTGCTCCGAGGTAATAGCAAAACCACTTTCAAAGATAGAACTGGCTTTCTACTCTTTCGAGAGACATCTCTCACCAAATATTGACAATGCCAAATATGTACAAGTGAAATTACGAATGATTTGTAAGATTGGTTGAAACAGAACATAGGAACATTGGGTGATGGAGTCAATATGTAAAATGTAGATGATAGAACTTTTGCAGGGTGATTTCAACACAGAGAAAAGATAGCTATTGAGTCGTAGTCGAATCATAATTGTCTGGTGGAAAAGAGGAACATGGATAGACCATTAACACAGAGCTTTAGAGAATGAATTCTATGTTAAATTTAAAAGAAATTTTTATTGGATATTTGAAAACAACATATGGAGCATAAGATCTATGAATTCCAAACTGGTATACACTTATTTCAGACATGAAAGAAAACATAATGGAGAAGATAAACTAGAAAACATTCACATGGGAAAGAAAGTAACAGACTGCAACATAAAACAACACATGAATCTCTTAAGAAACAGTAGCTTCAGCTCTACAATTTTTATTAAAGAACTCTTGAAAACATACACTCCAAAATTATATCGGTTCCAACCCTTTCTCCCTCTACCAGTAGTACATTCATACTATCTCAGACCTGATGGTAATCCATGAAACAAGGATTGGATATTGTTTTCAGCCACAATCAGACACTAATAGTTGCATGTGTGGTACTATTGCCACGATTTAAAAATATTAAACATACATTATGGAGTAAGTGGGTGTGTTCATCCTAGGTGACAGCTTGATGTTTCTGTTGCTGCGCCTGCAGACCTCAAGGATGATGCCTTCTGGTCACTTTTAGGTGAGTCACCATTGGCTGGGTTTTCAATTCTATGGCCGATTTGTTGAGTCAATAGTGTTCTTTTATTACCCTTCCTTTTTGTCACCTCCGTGGTCAAAGGAACCTCTCTGCGTGGACAGAAACTGGCAAGGGAGTTTGTGTCCCTTCCTTGCTCAGCCTCCTTTGTAGCCCTTCCCTTTCTGGGTAACATTCTTAGATGGGGGGTCTGGAAGAAGGGCCGCATTTCTTCTGGAAAATACAAACCTCTGCAGTGGTTTGTCATTCTTGTACTCTCCACCCTTCGTGAGGTGATCCCTCCCAAAGGCAATATTGCGGAGTGTACCTCCACCCTCCCCCCTACCTTTGATAAGTGGACTTCACAAATGGGGCAATGCAGACATTGGACCCATGATGCTCCAACTTAAACAAAAAATTCCATAGAGAGTAGCCTAGGACTACCCTCTTGTTCTGAATCTTTCAAGGTAGTGATGGTATCAGGGGTTCCTAGAAGAACACTCACGGGACATGGGTGTCCATGCAATGTGTAGCTAAGGGTGTGGCTATTAGAAGACGGGTGTATCTCTCAACATACTTCACATCTGCGCCCCAATGGTTGGTGTTATCGCTGGTATAAAAAAACAAGGAAATAGATGAGCATGGAAATGAGCTCACAAACCATCAATACACCCAAACGGATAAGATTTTCAAACCAGATTGCCATTACCAACTTAAAAATTAGAAACTCTAAGGACTTGCGAAAAAATGAATCTTTTGGTTCTGCCTCTACACTAAATCATGGCATGTGTATCAAAGGCTTTGAAAGGTGGTGTTACATATATATAGGAATGGGAGACTGAACTTTGCAATGGCTTGTCAGCATTCCTGCACATTTCATCGTCAAGTAGCTGGGTGGTGACATGTGTGAGGGCCTGAGTCGAGTGATCCTTTACCTGCTGGAGATCCAGTCATTCTACCTTATCGACTACAACACTTCACTATTTTCTGCGAGAATTATTCTCTGGCATCACCCCATATGGTCGACCTCATGCTGCAAAGCATATGGAATGGGCGTTCTCACACTCCTTCGCTCCTGTGACGTAGGAAACATAATGATCTCCCTTGCTATGCTTTCCTTGCTTCATGTGAAGAGTGAATTCGCATGCTCCAACTTGTGGATTCCCATGTGATTTCCCTACCTCCACATGCCAAACTACATGAAGGATGTCATCCTTTAGGTGATATGGCACTGCCACAGGGATGATTTCCCATGTACGCATGCTACAAATGGCATCCGGGAAATCGATTAATTTGTCAGGATGAAAATCATGGGAGAGAATGTCACCTCTACTATCAGATCTTCCATGAATGTGACCCCTAGGGCCTTGAGACCCTCTCAACCCTTCGATTTGGGCATCTTTCACATCCATCATCCACGTCTCTTTAGACCTCAGTCGTCGATCCATGATCAACCTTCATTTGGACCGCACAATTGTGGGCACATTAACATTTCGCCAATATTCCTTCATCCAATAAAGCATGCACGTTCAAGTCATAGAATCCCCTATGTCTGTTAATCAACCCCGACCCTTTGCCATGACCGTTGATCTTTGCAGCCAGTACCACTTTTCGCGATTTGGAATTGCGAATTTATCCGTGCTAGTTCGGACCATGAAATTATTTACGACTTCGGATCTGCACCTACTCTTGTATTTGCCATCAGATATCTCCGTCTTTTAATCCATTTTTCTATTTGGAAAAATTCCCTCTTCCATGCATGTTTCCCCGGCAGAATTGCCTCAAGCCGTCGATTGGGATTCGTCTTGATCTCAGCCTTTCATCGCTTATCCCCTTTAACATGCCCCGCAAATACCAAATTTAAATCTTTCCTCGCATCTTTAGCCTGTGGAACCATGCTCCATTGTTGATCTTCTTCATTGTGAATCTAGATCATTGATTCATGACGCCCCTTTATCTCATTTTCATTGTTGCATGTATTGACCATTGGAAGGATCTACCACTGTAGATCAAGATCCCCTCTCCATCTGATGGTCTTAGCCGATGGAACCTGTCCATTTGATAACCTGAGAGGTGTTTGTATAATTATTTACTGAACAATATCCCTTTCGAATCCTTCCAAGCCCATAACTCAAAAAATTAAACATAGTGCTAACAACTGGCTCAATGAGGGATGCTATCCTCCCAGTGAAGTAGAAAATAACCCTGTATACCACACACCAAATCCATTGGGCTGCGTTCAGTTTTCCTTAAACTCTCAAAAATCTCTCAACTGAACCATAAGCCAAACCACTACTGTAACACATCTATGTGGACCTGCAAACTATGCCTCCTAATCATAGTTTGAAACTGAAAACAACTGCGACTGCAAACCTATACTTACAACTGAAAATGATAACAACTAAACAATAGTGAAGGAAATGATCGATAGATATCGAGCTTATTTGTACCTACCGACTCTACCTAACCGAGTATACATGCCTAATCAAGTGAACTATGACTTCCAATGAAGCAAATCAAGAAACTTATCCAATAATTTTGTTTCTTTTTCATGCTTGATTAAAAATGGAGATGAGAGGCATAGTGGAAAATTTTTATAACAGATAAATGGATCCTTATAGTAGAGATATAACCATTCATTACCCTTACCTATCCCATCCTTGTATTCTTCTATGGGGTCATAGAAAGCACGAAAACTTCCAACATATTCTGTCCTCTGTTTTCCATGGGAAAGCTATCCAAAACGTCACTCCTCTGACAAGCTGTCAGACTGATATTCAAAATATCTTTCAAAGGGATTCCTGTGACTGTTTTCACATGAAATATCCACCTTTTCCTAAATTTTTTTTGAAGCTATGACTTTACCTTCCTTATATGCTTCAGCAGAAATATTATTTCCTTCTCCAATAGAATCAAGCAAGCACAATCCTTCTTTATGGGGTGATATTTCTGAACGTGAAAGGTCAAAAGATACATTTGTTTCAGAACCCTTACTTCCTTCTTAATGACCCAATGCCTCATCATGAACTCCTGATGTCTCTATAAGCTGAAAGGGAATGCATGACTGTTTATCATTATCATCTTCTATTTCGAACAAGTCTATGAAATGTACCATATCCTCCAACTTTTGTTTCTTCTAAGAGGCCTTAAGTCTGTGTCTTATTAGTTCAAATGAAGAATAACACAAAGGTAGAGTGTCACCTTCAACACACTTATTATCTTTTCCTATCTTAGCCCTTTGAATTTGGATTGCAGCTTTATTTTTTCCACGAGTAGACCTTGGTTCTATAGTTGTCTCTTTTGGTATAACCTCCAAGTATTCCTCCTCATACTCATCGTACACAGGTATACCGAAATCCCTTTTAAAATCACGAGTAACAAACTCAGTGCTAAGCAAATTGGAACCTTCAGAAAAGAAAACGGTAGAACCATCTGCTTCTATATCATTAGGCGGATCATTTTCCTGTTTAGTAAGAGAAAGCTTTAGTTGAATAGCGACTATCCCATTTTGTTTATGTGGCCCAACTAATTTTAATGTATCTTTTATTTCACCACCATTGTCCTGACGTGACAATTTTTGGACATCTTAAGGTTTTCTTCAACTTCTAAACAATCAACAAACATATGCTGCAAAGTGGTTGATTTTCTTTCCAAAAGAAGTAATGCCAGTTCAGGAGGAAAGGTAGTTGCATAATAGATTTTAGCAGTTTTTTCAAGAGGTTGGACTTCCTTTGGCATGTTATAATAAAATATTGCAAATATTCTATTAAAACTAGACATGGATTCACCCTCCCACCTCTTCAAGAAATAAAAATCTAAAAGTATTTGGTCTAGTGACCTTCTCCTACCCCATAATTTCAAAAAGGTACAAGAAAGCTCTTCCTAGGTACTGATGGATTTTGGTTGCAAGTGTTTAAACCATTCTTTAACATATCCTTTCAAGGACTGGGAAAAATCCCTCATGCAAACATCATCATGTTCTATTTCAAAAAAGTCAAAGAAATGTTCAAAAGCTTGTAAATGTTTCTTAGCAGTGAGGTATTTAGATTCTCCATCAAATTTGGGGAGGTACTTGTAATGCTTCGAGGGAAAATCATGGAGAATAGGAGGCCAGTGGAGTGGCTTGTATTAGTTTTGAATACTAGGCAAGACCGAGTTAGGTGAAATTGATATGTTACGAACCGTGGTTTCATGAGGTTCACAGGGGTGACCTTTAATGTCATGATTTTCAGATGAAAGATCTTGGTTGGAATCCAATGTACAAGACGATGCAATGCTTTCAATTCGTAAAGAAGGATATACAGGAATAAATTCATAGTTCTATCTCGAGTGAAATGAACCATGGAATACTGTTTTGATAAGTTTAGGAAAATATAGGAACAAACATACAAGGAAAGATAAGGCATCTTGGAAGAAATGAAAACTCAAGTATATTATCTTTTCGCCATGCATTTTTAGGCTTCACAACGAGTTCATTTTCCCAGCGGAGTCTATCAGTTCCTTTTGAAAACTTGATTTCTAGGTCATACCACTAGCGGAGTCGTTGAAGTCTAGATCTTTTGAGAGTGGATTCGCTAAGTGAAAAGTGTACAACCTTCCTGATGTCTGATTGTTGTTGACCATCAACAACAAAATCTAAAATTATGTCATTCATACCCAGGGATGATATTCAATCTTGTCCCCGGCAACGGCGCCAATTTTCTAACATTGGAAATGAACCAAAGGTTGTCAAGGCTCACTCCGAGGTAACAATAGAACCACTTTAGAAGAGAGAATTGGATTTCTTCTCTTTCGAGAGGGATATCTCACCAAATATTAACAATGCCAGATATGTACAAGTGAAAATACTAATAATTTGTAAGGTTGGTTGAAATGGAACATAGGAACATTTGGAGATGTAGTCAAGATGTGAAATGTGGATGACAAAAATTTTGCATGGTGATTTCAACAAAGAGGCAAGATATCTATTCAGTCATAGTCGAATCATAATTGTCTAGTGGAAAAGAGAAACATGGATAGACCATTAACACAGAGCATTAGAGAATGAAATCTATGTTAACTCTAGAAGAAATATTTACTGGATATCTGAAAACAACATATGGAGCATAAGATATATCAATTACAAACTATTATACATATATTTAAAACATGAATGAAAACATAATGGGGAAGATAAACTGGAAAACATTCACATGGGAAAGAAAGTAACAGACTACAAGATAAAACAACACATGAATCTATGAAAAATACACCAGCTTTGGCTCTGCAATTTTTATTAAAGAACTCTTGAAAAAATACACTCCACAATTACATCGGTCCCAACCCTTTCTCCCTCTACTGGGAGTACATTTATGCTATCTCAGACCTGAGGGTAATCCATGAAACAAGGCCTGGAAACTATTTTTAGTCATAATCAGACACTAACACTTTAATGTGTGGTATTATTGCCATGATTTACAAATATTAAACATACATTATGGAGTAAGTGGGCGCCTACGGATCTCCCAATGTTTCTGTTGCTGCGCTTATGGACCTCAAGGATGATCCCTTCTGGTCACTTTCAGGTGAGTCACCATTGACTGGGTTTTGGAGTCTCTGGTTGGTTTGTCAACTTAGCAGTGTGCTTTTATGCCCCTTCCTTTGTGTCACCTGCCTCTACACTAACTCATGCCATGTGCCTCAAAGGATTTGAAAGGTGGCGTTAAAAATATATAGGAATGGGAGACTGAACTTTGCAATAGTCGATCATCATTCCCGTATATTTAGTAGTCGATTAGTTGGGTGGTGAGTCGGTGACATGTGTGAGGGCCTAAGTCAAGTGATCCTTTACTTGCTAGAGATCCAGTCATGCCGTTTTATCGGCTGTAGCACTTCGCTATTTTCTATGGGACATATTATCGGGTGTCACCCCATATGGTCAACCTCATGCTGTAAAGCATATGAAATGGACGTTCTCACACTTCTTCTCCCTTGTGACGTAGGAAACATAATCATCTCCCTGACTGTGCTTTCCTTGCTTCATGTTAAGAGCGAATTCGCTTGCTCCACCTCATGGATTCCCATGCTACTTCCCTACCTCCATATGCCAAACCACATGAAGGATGTCATCCCTTAGGTGATAGGACACTTCCACAGGGGTGATTTCTCCTGTAAGCATGCTACAAATGGCATCTCGGGAATCGATTAATCTGTCGAGAGCTAAATCATGTGTGAGAATGTCCCCTCTACTCTCACATCTTCCATGGATGCGATCCCTATGGCCTTGAGACCCTCTCAACCCTTCGATTTGGGTGTCTTTCACAGCCATCGTCCACGTATCTTTAGACCTCAGTCGTCGATCCATGATCAACCTTCATTTGGACCACTAGATCGTGGGTGTGTTAACATTTCGCCAATATTCCCTCACCCAAAAAAGCGTGCACTTTCAAGTCGTGGAATCCCCTACGTCTATTGATCAATCCTGACCCTTCATCGTGACAATTTATCTTTGCAGCCAGTACCACTTTTCGTGATTTGGAATTGCGAATTTATCCATGCTAGTTCGGATAGTGAAATTATCTATGATTGTGAATCTACACCTACTCTTGTCTCTGCCATTATATATCTCCATATTTTAATCCGTTTCATGATTCTGAAAAACTCCCTCTTCTGCACATGTTTCCCCAGCAGAATTGCCTTAGGTCGTCCATCGGGCTTCATCTTGATCTCGACCTTTCATTGCTTATCCCCTTTAACATGACCCATGAATACCAAATTTAAATCTTTCCTCACATGTTCGACCCATGGAACTGTGCTCCATTGTTGATCTTCTCCTATGTGAATATGGATCGTTCATTCACAATGCCTCTTTATCTCATTTTTGTTGTTGTATGTCTTGACCATTGGAAGGATCTACCGTCGTAGATCGACATGCCCTCTCCATTTGAAATTATTAGCCGATAGAACCTGTCGATTTGACAACCTAAGAGGCGTTTGTATAATTCTTTACTGAACATGATTCCTTTCGAATCCTTCCAATCCCATAACTCGAAAAATTAAACATAGTGCTAATAGAATCTATTGCATGATCACTTGGGGCCATCCAAGTGATCCAAAAGGGGATCCAAATACTGAAGCCTTTTTGCAACCTATAAGGTCTATCCCCATCCCAAAGTGGGAAGGCACTCTTGTGCATGATTTTCCACAATAGTATTAATGGCAACTCCACTTCATTTTTTTTCATTCCTCTTTGTTTAGGTTGTTATTTTTAGTGTGGTTGATTTTTGGTATATTTCATGTTTCAAGTGAAGATAACCATTCCTCCCATTCCAAAAATTTGGTCTCCATTCAGGAATTTCAACCATTTTCAACAAGCAGTGTGCTTCTGGTCATCTCTATTGTGCTGACAGTGCACTTTAACCTTTGATTGATCCACTGACAATTCGTCTGCAAGGATTTCTTGTCTTGGATCAATGTCATTTTATTTCACTATGATGATGCTACATCGCACCAGTGAGTGTTTCTACCACAATGAAGTGCAATTGTAACTTGTATTTTGGTGTTATCTGACATTTATTTTCTTTTTATCTGTTTACACAATAATCTACAACCCATTAGCTTCTCACTAATGAACTAGGAATGAATTAAATTACAATATTTACTTTTTCCTTTAGTAATTATCCCTCCTATAATAAGATAAGGTAGTAAAGGGCTCATCCCCTTGAAATTAACTTAGGTAACCAACTTTGAAGCTCACCAAGGACCTCATTGTTTTCACTAGTATTCAAGACATCATATGGTTTATTTTATTTTTTATACTTTAACATATTTAGTGTAAAGTAGTGGAGCATCCACTTCATGCACACAAGAAAAAACATAAATCCAATTTCCTTCCCAAGTATTCTCTTTATGATTTATGTGAATCAGAAAAGGGAGTGAAGGGTGAAATACCTCCTATGCACACTTAGCATTTATTTTGGAAACATCACTAGTTTTTTTAAAGCTCAAACGACAAACTCCATTATTTCCTTTTGAGAAATTCACTTAATTGAAATAATACTATTTGCTTCCAGATATCACTTGTGTATGCCCACTATAACACACTAACTAACCTAAAGAACCTTTCCAAGCAAGTATTCTCTTCATGATTTCAGTGATCAGAAAGGAAGGAGAGTGCGAAATACCTCCCTTTCCCTCATTTAATTCACAACAATATCCTCAACAAGAAACCATTATAAAATTATCACCAAGTAAAATCCTCCACAAGAGGTCACAAAATAACATTTTATCTTTGTAGGACTGATTAGCCTAGGTATCCAAACAACGCCAAAAATTCTAGTTTCATTAGGCATATTTTTGAAACATAGCATTGTTTTCTTTTAGGGTACTTATAAATCCTATTATAAGAAAGTATTCAATGAAATACTAGATCAGATATGTGTATTGCCACCTAAGAAAGTAAAAGATGAGGTATATCTTCCCTTCTCTCCCAAATAATGAACTCACCTTGTTGTTAGAGAGAAGGTAGTGTACTTCATAGGACTAACTACTGATCCACACTTGATGCAAGGTAACCATAGTGGCCAAAATTAAGATATCACAAAGGAACATTTTGGAGTGAAAGTGATTCCTGAAGTAAGCTATTGTCAGTGGGGGTTGTTTCCAAGTCTTCTTAATTGGAACATTGGCCCCATCGCCGGTAGAACTGGCTCTTTGTGACCTCCACTAGTTGATTGTTTTGTGGATTCCTCTCTGACAATCAATCATTCTTTTGGGAGGCCCAATTACAACTGAGAGGAAGTACATTAGGTATTTTTAGGGAATTTACACTTTTTTTTCTTTTCTAAATAGAAGGTCATTAAATCGTAATTTAAAAAGAACCAACATGTGGAAACCATCAGAGTATACCATTTTGTAACTCTCACTCACATATTACACTATATTGCATCTGTGATGGTTGGAATATTTTTGAATTTTTTTACATTATTTTTATTTCATCACCCATCACTCTTGCTCAAAAAATATAATTCCACCATTGAGAAATAAAACCCCCCTAAGGTAGTCCAACATATTGCAAGGTCTTTCCCCTCTCTCTAGGGGCATATTTCATTTATCTCCTCATGGAACACATGGTACATCACCAGGTCAGGGCTACTCCCAGGACATATTAATTGGGTATTATAAGTGAGGATACACCTTAATTGATTCACTGTATTCCTTTAAATATAGTGTTAACCATTTCCCATCCTCTTATCACATAAGAGGTTCACCATTTTATTATTCCCCAAGAGGGAATACCCTACCTTCTTAGGGAAGAGTACATACAACATATTCATCTCCCTCTAAGAGAAAAATGTCACCACCGTGTATTCCAAGGTCTCCCCCATAAAGGAAGCAACATTTAGAATAACATGGTGACCCCCAACCAAAATTTACCATTTATGGAAATTTTGAACCTCTATGATCTACCAAAATTGGTTAATTATCCCATATATTATGATTCCAATTGACCATATGTTCCAAAAAATCTACTCTCGGATATCCCTAAATTTGAAGGGAAGCATGGACATGATCATGCAACCACATTATGGATTTCCATATATGGCATTCCTCTAACAACATGGTGGAATATTTGATCTTCCTCTGTCTCTTGCAAATAACCGTAATCTATACAACTACAAAATGGTACACCAATTTGACATGAACCTCTCATACCACATTTGAGACCATTTCCAAATCATTTCTATTCTATTTTAACTTTCCAATAATGCATGATATTGGCCTCAAAAATATCTGATACAGATGGAGATCAATGGCCACCCACCTATTCCACTGGCTCAAAACAATTGTCCATTGTGGTAGTTTCCTAGTTATTTTTCCACGGTTTTTCGGGTCACAAAATTCCAGAGCTATTTTGAGGCCCTAAACGATGGTTTTTGGAAATTCAGGTGGCCCTCTTATTTCCAACGGATAAATATCAGATAGATATTTCCAACGAGCTATCGAACAGACAAATCAGAGATCGTATGCAAAAGTTATGACCCTCGGAATTTGATCGTTCAACTTACCACCTTGGGGCAGCAAACTTTATGACAGTTCATCTTCTAGGGTTATGTTTTGAAATTTTTGGGTTCTCTCCCTCATCCTTATTATAAACGAGCCCCTTTGACCTCATTTTGTATTCATCTTAGTATGGATGAGCGTAGCAGCCACATCTCTTCTCAGAGATAGCTACCACCATTATAGCAATTGTATTACAGTCTGTTCTATTTCTGCCATTTAATAGAATATGTATTTCCTGTATTTCTGTTATTTCATTTTGTTCCCATATAGATCTAGATCACTATCACAGAGTTTCAATAGAACACATCAACACACATAGAGGACCATATACTTGAGTGGCTTCGTCACCACACTTTGTGGAAACAAAAGCACTCAACATCCCTTCCTATTGGATTGGTTCCTCAAATCACTCCAACCATTTATCACAAAGTATGTGGCTACATTAATGCCACAAAGTGAGGAAGAAGTGATCCTCAAATCCCAACACTTTGACTTTATTTTTTCCCAATTAAGTTAATTGTACACCATTCTTCCATATGCCCCTCAACATCGATCACTAGATCCTCACATTGCAGGGGTGTCACAATTTGCGGATGGGCTTGTTGGTTCCATTTAATCCTAACAAAATGTTCCCTCATAAACAACTATTGCACCACCACCCACGATGGTGCAATATGCACATGTTCCCATTCTATCAGATCCAACTACTATTGCACCAAATCCTTCATTTGGACAGCCTTAGTATCGGATCTACAACCTTGCTCATCCAAGTACAATCCAACTACACTCAGTTCTTCAACTAAAAATGAAATCATCTGTGTCTACAACCACATCATAGATGACACAACCCACATATATCCCACCCCCGTGATATAATACCTATTTCACTTATCCATTCCCTCCTGGTGTGACACCCATGCTTCATATGGAGGTCAACTTTGTTCAACCCTTTATGCAACAACAAGATCAATGATTTGAGCAGCTGAATATTGTGAATCCCTTGAATCCTTAGAATTAGGGGAAGAATAAGGGAAATAACAAACAAGCCTAAAGGCAGGGGCAGGGGGGAAACGAATATCACCAATAGAATCAAAACCAAGGTATCCAACCTCTAAAGGGCGGTAACCCCCCCAAGGAAGGAAATAATACAAAGTTGAGGAAAAAATACCATTCTTGATATGTGGTGAGTGAAGTCATTATGCACACCATTGTCTCCTCATCCCAAACTGTGAAGATATATTGGGAGCTAAGAAGAAGACACGTGTAAACACTCCTTATGTGCCTCCTGCACCACAACCATAGAAATTTGTTTTGCAAAAACCCTTTTCCATTCAAGGAGTGGTTACCCAACAACCGCATCATATCCCCCTAGGTGATGTATCCTTCCAAAAAATTTATATGAACTTTACGATGGTCCACCTACAAAATTGCGCTAAATGGTACACAAATGTTGATACCTCACACGTCCTTAAGGATACTTTAGTCCCTTAGGGAGGACCTTTTGAGATCCTGTGCCCTAAGATGAACAAAATTTTGAGGATACCCAAAGAGTTTCTAATGGATACCCCTCATAATCCCCACATGAAAGCTTCCCATAACTACAATATTATCGACGATTTGTCACAATCATGAGCCACCATGTCAATAATAGAAGTACTCCAATCATGCCCTTTTAAGCGAAGGGAAATATTGAACGCACTTGGTGCTGTTGAACATTTGGTTGCAAAAATTATTACTTTCGACCTAGACAAAGGTGAACCATGAATACCATCATCAACCACATTCCAAGTCCCTGTCATGGTCAAGAACATCATTATTCATCGATTTATCATAGATAAATGCACATCGACATGTGTTATATGTTCCAATGTTTGGAATATATTTGGTTCACTTGAGCTAGCACCATCATCTATCACTCTCTTTGCATGTTATAGTAGTCAATCCCAACCACAATGATTGTACCAAATATCCTCATCAGACTAGGGGGAAAGATGACAATGATAGATGTTCAACTCATAGATTCTCAAATTTATTACAACATCCTCTTAGGTTGTATTTAGATGTATTCCATGAAGTCCATCACTACCTTAGTGTTTCATATCATGATGTTCCCCTTCAATGGGAAGGTGGCCTCCCTTGATCAACTTAGCTATTACAAACACCGTGCATCTGCCCATCTTGAAAATTTATTTCTCATGGTAAGAGAAACAAACCCAACCCCAGGATTTGAAATTAACCCAGCCGTGTACAAATATTATGACCTCCTCGAAGCATATTCAGGACCTCCACCTAAATTCCCCACCATACCAAAAGGTATTATGTGTACCCTTTCCACCATGGAAAAAGAAGCATCAATACCTAGGGAACCATCATCAGCAAACCCATCAAGTAACGGCGTCGAACAAATATTGAACCCTTCTATGCCACCGATGTTTCAAATTCCATTTATGTACCCTCCCAAAGGGGTACATGGAACAGTGATTTTGGCGCAATTAACACTCCCAAAACTCACTCTAGGATTCCTTGTGTGGCACCTTACACCACCCTTCCCTGAAATGACTTCAAATCCCATTTCCCATTACGGGATGGTGCCGATAGAATGAGTTTCCACTCCAACTCTATCTACTGAACTGATAACACTTGTGACTTAACCACCATCAGTGGTCACCAAAATAAAAAATAGGGAAGTTACTCAACCCAATCTAAACACCCCATCCAACATAGGCACCTCTTAGTCAAATTTTAAGTTCTCTACCACAATCAACCATGGTCCTTAATAATCATGAGGTACACATAAACTCAACATGAAAGGTGTGACCCAACAAATTCTGAAAGAACCCATTATGCATCATACACCCACCATGCGGGTCACACCCCCATGCGCTCTTTGTGGACAACACGGTCATGAAACAAATAGTTTTGCTACCTTACAAGAGCTGAACAAATTTCTCAATAAAATTGTTAGTATCACACATTCTCAGCAAGCCAAGAATAGGGGAACATCAAACCCCTCGACCCTTTAATCCAAATATTAACACACCAACAAGTTGTGTTTTATTTGTTCTCAATATGGGCACTACATTTTCTTGACCTCCCCCAATTTCGAAATGCATTGGAAACCATTCACCTTACGCAAACGATGGAGGAATATGCATCTATCCTACTATCTAGGGTAGCCTCCATCAAAATGTTTACCACCGATGAAGTAAAAATTGTGTCTCCCGAGATAAATTATTCTGAGACCCCTACATTACCTCAAAAAATCCCCATTCATCGAAAAAATGATACCAAAAAAAATGGGTGTACTTTGCGTGGAAACCACTACCATATGACTCTTATTCATATCTGTTTGATATCCCCTACAATTTCCCTAACACCGAGACTAGTTATAATCATGGTTTCACGCCCATGCCGACCATGTGGTCCTACTTCCCACTATTCATTTCAGTGCCCATTTTACATGCTGAAAGATAATTCCACCTCGAGTAGATGCATCTCGAGGACCAATTTCTCCAATTGAGTGTCTCACCACTAGAACCACCGCCAGAGTAAATATTTCTTGCAATAGCTGACACTATTGAAAAAATATCTCCCCTAGATGGATTACTCACAAGTGAGTATTCATCATCATCTTACAAGGAGTCATCATTCTTTCACAACAATCCTCCTCCATCAATCCCAAGTTAATCCATATAGGATCCTCTATCTTTCATTAGGAATGTCAATGAATACTCATAGTCCATTATTCATGAAATAGTTTCCCGATATTGGTAGAACGTTCCCATTATTTACCAATTGAACCCATAGTTCATTACAATGATTCATAATTTTTATATTCTTTCAATCCCATTGACTGAAAACTAAAATAAATCCTTTGACCCTATTGCAGATGGATGACAATCAACACACCTACAATGGTTTGTCGGATGACACAAGTCGTTGTTCAAAGAACTAAGAATTATCTACTTGGGAAATTTACACCCCACACCAAATTCTACACCACAATGGTTGATTTTTCCTGGGGGCACTTACAAACAATCAACCTGAGTACGATTCCATTAAAGGCCCATTCATCGATTCCATTAATTATGGAATAACTTGTCCACATGTCCACCTAGATTCTAATCTAGTTGTGTCGCAAGTCAACAATGTGTTTCATGTCCTCAACCCTTCTCTTATGCAAATATCTCCATGCATGCCTCCTCATGTGATAGTTCGAAGTCATCATCTTCACACATGTCTGTAGGAGTGCCAATGTTCTTGTCGATGTAGTTGCCAATGAAGTCTTGAATTGGAACTTAATACATTGTAATTAAACCTACACACAACGTGAGATCAACCCATACATATATAAGTACCCATAACTTTGCATGTATAAAAAATCTATCCCATAGGAAATGTGTTGATAACGAAATATCACATCGTGTGCACATACATATCACTACACATAACCCATATCAACATCTCCACATAGCATCATCATCATGTGTTGACTCACCAAAATATCATTTATAAGTACCTATTACTAAACATCAGTGTGAACAACATATGCATATAAACATCATAAACGTAGATAAACATAGACATGTACATCAAACATCCATGAGAAATAACATGTGTGCTGCTAAAAACGGGTATGCATGTGTGTGTGTGTGTGTGTGTGTGTGTTTGTTTGTGTGCATGCATGTGTGTATATAAAAAATAGTATACCATGTACAAGATGGCTTGCATCAGGCATATACAAGAAGAATCATGTGCCTTATGGGGGATACATCATATAACTTCCTCACATAGGATTGATCATCATACATATACAAAATAAGGGACCTCATCCTTGAATACAAGCATATCATAAAAGTGGAACATTGATGCTACTCTACCTTTGGTTGGATCTAGATGCCCCATGATGGCCAAGGGATGTACCACCACACCTCTAACTACCTCAATCTTGGGTTTCGTGCTGGTCTTGTCCCTTATCGTGGTCTCGACTCTCCACCTAGGAGGAGATCTATCCCCTCCTCAAGATGATATTGCCCCATGGAATGCAATCAAAACCATCTACATCACATCTCAAAGGGATATACCACATGCTATAGGAAGCTATAAGGTAAGGGATAACTCCTCATATATGAAATCTAAGATATATCTCTCATTAATACCCTCAGTCACAATAGCTAACCACCTCTCTAACTTAGCTAAGGAAATAGAAGTCACATAAACCCCAACAAAACCCCTAGATGAAACACCTATAAGTGCCCCAACGAAAGCACCAACATCAACAACACCCCCCACAGTGGCCTTAGCACCCCCCTCACCCCGGTGATGACAACACTACACCCTAGGAAAGGGAGGAATGCTAAATTTTTCATATTCTTAGCTAAGATATCAGTATTACATTTTCATAACAAAAGCATATAAACAGGATCACTGAAAGATAGACAAGCACAACCATACAAAAGGAACACAAATATTTATCCTGGGAAAACCCTAAAGGGAAAAACCCAGCAAAAGCTTCCTCAATATAGATGCCCCAAAAAGATAAAAGATAAAACCAGCAAGGAGATCAAAGCCTGATCCTCCTCCTTCTCCAGCTACTTCTCTTCTCCACTAATGCGCTACACAAGTGAGAATGTGTGCTCAAATGAGGAGAGCTACACCTCTATTTATATTCATCCGTTCACTTCAATTAACTCATCTGACATGTAGGCTCGAGTTAATCATGTAGTCTCGAGTTACACATGTAGGCTCAAGTAACCACACTGGGGTGCTAATGACCCACCTTTACAATTAGAGGGGACAACCTCATGACTCTTATTAGTTATTCCGATTAGAAGCATCGGGGTACAAGATAATACAAGTGGTTCTCCCGGTAGGGCCATCAGGGACCACAAAAGATACATATAGAATATTCTTCGAAGTTACAATATTTCAACACTCCCCCTTAACGAGAAGGGTATTCTACAACAACAACAACAATAGTAGGAGAGGCCATCATCAAAGTAACACATCTATAAATCATTGGAAGCTTTTCCACATCATATAGTCTTCGTCTTCAATTTTCAACGATAGCAACTCTTTGATCAACATCAGCATCTTTTGACCTTTTGATCAGCAACATCTTCAACACTTTGACCTATTGATCAGCAAGATCTTCAACAACATCTTCAGCACTTTGAACTTTCAAACAACAACATCTTTAGCACTTAGACCTTTCAATCAGCAGCAACATCTTCAGCACTTTCACCTTTCAATCAGCAACATCTTCAGCATTTTGATCTTTCGATCAGCAACCTGATCGGTAAAATCGTGATCAGAACCATAATCATAATTCAATTCTTGAACAACATCATCATCATGATATTCTGATCTTTTGATCAGTATGTCGTTATCATCACATACTGATCATTTGATCAGTACGTTATCATCATCATACTCTGATCTTTTGATTAGTACATCATCATCGTCATACTCTGATCATCATCATACTCTGATCTTTCGATCAGTACATCATCATCATCACACTCTGATCTTTCGATCAGTACATCGTAATCATCATCATACTTTGATCTTTCGATCAGTACATCATCATCATAAAAACATCAACATGATCCTTCCTTTCAGAATTACGGGATTTAGGTCTTTACGGAGTTACCAATGATCCTTCCTTTTGGAATTACGATATTTAGGTCTTTATGGAGTTACTAATGATCCTTCCTTTCGAAATTATGGGATTTAGGTCTTTATGGAGTTACTAATGATCCTTCCTTTCCGAATTACAGGATCAACACATTTGTGGAACTCAGACAATCCTTCCTATTGGAATTACGGGATCAACACATCTGTGGAACTCAGACAATCCTTCCTATTGGAATTACGGGATCAACACATCTGTGGAACTCAGACAATCCTTCCTATTGGAATTACAGGATCAATTCAATGATCCTTCCTTTAGGAATTACGGGATTTAGGTATTTACGGAGTTACTAACAATCCTTCCTTTCGGAATTATGGGATCAACACAGATGTGGAACTTAGACAATCCTTCCTATTCGAATTACGGGATCAACACATCTGTGGAACTCAGACAATCCTTCCTATTGGAATTATGGGATCAATTCAATGATCCTTCCTTTCGGAATTACGACATTTAGGTCTTTATGGAGTTACTAACGATCCTTCCTTTCATAATTACGGGATCAACACAGATGTGGAACTTAGACAATCCTTCCTCTAGGAATTACGGGATCAACACACATTCTCGAGTACCGAAGTCATCGGATCCGTTCTGAACTGAAGTTCAAGGACAATACAATCCTACCACATTCATGGGGACCGAGATCTCCGGATACATTTTGAACCGAGGTTCAGGGATGATGCAATCCTACCACTTTCACGGGGGCCGAGACCTCCGGATACATTTTGAACCGAGGTTCAAGGATGATGCAATCCACAACTTTCATGGGGGCCGAGACCTCCGGATACATTGTGCATATCCAGAAATTCAAACCAAAATGGAGAGAGCCAATAAAAATTCTGCAAAGTTATATCACTTGTGAAGGAAGATTTGCATTTGTTTTTAAGTATCATTTCATGTTTTTGCAGCATCTTAACCATGAAGCGAAGATGAATCTTCCATTCTTTTTCTTTAAAATTATACAAAAGATATCTAGCAGGGTAAAGGAGCATCAAGACCATACTAAACAGTCTATATTTCATCATGGTCTAATTAAGTTACTCATAAGTACTTTGCCTCGAAAGAAGGAAAAAAGATGGGATTATTTTCTATTTTGGTCTAGATTTCAAACAGAGAAGGAAAATCAAGCTCAGAAAAGACAGTTGAAAAAAGGTCATAATTTGGTCAAGAAACTGAAAAAGAGAATCACAGTCAAGATTGAAGAGTATAATGTACCAAAAAAATCTATGACCCAAAGAGATGAAAATATTGAAGATGAACAACAGACTAATATTGAGGAAAATGAAATATCAAAGTGTACAGGAATGAAGGATTTGGATCCTATAGAATATAGTCTACATGTAGAAATAAACCAGGATGTAAAGGAAAATGTCAAAGAATAGGAACGAGTTCCCATCACAGTACAGTCTGGAGATGAGGAAAATTCATTGTTTGATGAAGCTAGGGTTGACATTGAACAAGATGTACAGAAACAGTATTAAGAAGGGGTAATGTCACAAGTGATAAAAAGAAAGGTGGTTCATATAGCTTCCATCAAACATCAAGGAAAAACTTTAAGCATGTTAGGGGAAATTGGGGCAGGTTGGAGGCCTAAGACTACACCTAAGAATAAACTGAGATTGAATATGAAAAAACTTTTAAACCCTAAACTAGCTCAAAAGAAAACTACAGTAATTGAACACTCTTCATCTCAAGATAAGTTAGAAGACAATGAAGATCTGAATGTAAAGGATATGAAGGGCAAGAAACCAATTATTTCAGAAGACAAGTTAGCTTTCATTGAAACACAAATTTCAGCTTTCATTGAAACAAAAATTTCAGAGATATTTGAGGAAGTTCGAAAGAAGATAATATTATACCATCGTCAAAATGAGTCAAAGAAGCAACATTTAGTTATACCAAGTATTTGTGTAGAGAAAGGAAGGGTTGCAGAGCCATCAACCCAATGCAGTGTTGAAGTCAATGAATATTCAGGAGTCCCTGTGGCTATGATAGAGCAGCTGGAAGAAGATGAAGAGATTTTTAAGAAGTTGAAAATCCCTTGGATAACAAAAGAAATGCATCCAGTATCATAAGGGAAGTACATTGATTCTAAGAATGACAATTTGCAGAGGAGTATTAAACAATACAAATATCAGATTGAGTACCTGCATGAAACAAATGAGGGATTACTGACTGCTAACAGAAGATTGAGAGAATATTTAGAGGAGGTAAATAACCACTATCAAGAATTAATTGCTATTTCTAAGGAGGCTTTAAAAAGGAAAAGAAAGACACAAAGTCTTTATGCAGAACTGAAGCAAACCATTTGT
>LPNX011120165.1:271444-281470 GCA_001517045.1 Pseudotsuga menziesii | reverse complement strand
TTGAACATAAAACATGCTAAGATGCATAATCATTCACATACACAGCAGAAGCAAACATACATTCATTCATTCAACATGTTCATCAGAATTTATTAATAGTAAATATGATTGCAGAAGTAAAATAGACAAGGTTACTTATCTCATAAAGAAATCATCTCGCAACGAGCTACATTGCTGTAACCTTCCACCCAACCATAGGCTAGCACGCTCCTAAATCTCTCAGCAATGCTGCCACCCCTAAGCTGTGCATGATTCCCCAAGGAATAAGGAACAAGCAGGCTTACACATAGCCAAGGATACATAAAACACATCCAAGCAAACACAGTTGGGTTTGTCAGGCCATCAACAAGACATCCAAGCCAACATGGTCAGGTTTATCAGGGAATCAAGGAGCTTGAAAAGGCTAGATGCTAAGATGGAGATCCCATTACAGAGCTAGGAACACCTACACTATAACTATCCTGACTTCTAAGACACCCACACACACCCAACACAAGGAATCAGTCGCTTCTCTGCTACACAGTCCCTCAGGCCCTAAATTCCCTTCCAGTGCTATTCAGGGGTTTTGGAGAAGAAAGCCATCCCTCTAGCTCTGTCTATGTGGTTTCCAAGCACACCGGGTTTATCAAGCAAACCAAGCCCCCATCCCTGCTCCCAGCACAGTCCGAAGACCAACCATTACACGCATGCAATCATTAGCAGTTACAACTTAGACATGGAAAATGACTCCTGATTCATTCTTGGCCCTATCATGGCCAAAACGAATCCTAAGCAACCTACAGCAGCCCAAAAAACATAACAGCAAACACAACCAACATACGTGGGGAAAACAACGGCCTGTTCTAAACAATGAAGTCACCCGGGAAACTTACACAATCCGAAGATGGAAAGAAAAGCTAGGTTCTCAGCTAGGCAGAGGAAAACATATACACGGGCCACAAATCGGTAAGGAAAACATACACACAATAGAAAAACGTGAATGGCCCTTCACAGGGAAATCGTGTGTGACAGAACACGGCTACCAGCTCACTGTGTGAGTAAAAAAAAACCAAGAAAAATATTGTGCGTGAGAATGAACAAAAATACCATCCCTGCGTGAGGATGAACAATTCCCCGCCTATGTGTGAGGATGAGTGGACAATGGAGAATGGAGAGTGGGAAGTGCAGGATTGTTCATAGCACCATCATGGAGAGAGTGAAATGATGGGCGTAGTTGTTTCTTCTGCCCAACATGAGGATAGAAGTCTACTGGTGGAGTGGGCGTGTGGGCAAGGACTGACAGTTTTTACACCCATGAATTTCCAACAATAACTTCCCTCAACCAACATCATCAGTTTTGAATGGGTGGTTGACACATGGATTTTCCCCCATAGCCCAAGGTTTGACAATTTCCCCTACTTATCGTTGGGAAAATCATGCCCTTTTCAATATGGTTGCATTGACATAGCTGGTTGGGTTCATTTAATTAAAGATGCATATTTACATGATGACAAAACTTAATATATGCCATGTGCCATGATATACCATCGGCAATGATTCCATTCACCGAAACATAACACAACTAAATCGATGGCGGGGATTTTACGTTTATTTCCACACCACGATTCATTACAATCTATACATCATGTACATTTAATACAACGGGGTCAAAACTGGGGTATTACACCATTCAAGACCTAACATAGAAAAATTAGGAGCTTGCAAAAAGAGTTGAAGAGTTGTAAGTTGATCATCAGAAATCAAAAAGGAAGACTCAAGCTTTAGAAGGGATACCTCTTTTGGCAGAGGTTGCTAAGGACTTGTAAAGTTCTTTAAGAATAGTGGTTATTAGTTAGTTTTGGAAAAAGTTAGTTTATTTTGTATGATTATATTCTTATTGAACAATTCGGTAGTATGACCTAAAATTAGTTTTTTAGTTATGTAACTATCTTTGAGAAACCAAGATAAAAGTAAGGCTGGAAAAATACAGGGGTTCAAATTTTTGTACAAGGGGAGGCTATCAAGCTATTGTTTATGGAGCTAAGTGTCAAAAACTCTTATGTATTTTGAATGAATTATTATGAAATATATGAACTATAAGCCCTATTTAGCATATTGGCTGGTTTCATTTCTGATTTGTTTAATCACTCATTTGATATATTCATTGCTTGTTTGAGGTTATTATTCATGAAATGCTTGTTAGCTGTGGATGAAATTCAGTGCTATGATTATTGTGTCTGGTTTATGTTTTATATATTATGCATATCAGTCCTTTTTTATGCATGATTATGTGTTTTCTTTATCCTTGTGAAGTTTTCACCCTCTTGTTTACAAACTACACAACCAAAATCCTAAAAAACGTATTTTACTAAATTTTGTTTTATGAGATTGTGTTGGCTTGTTCTTTTGTAGTGTGAGAACAATTTCTGGCACTAATATCTTTGGCGTTGTCACCAAGGATGAAGTTGAAATCCTACTTTCCCTGGGTTCATCATTTAACTGGTTTTGAGAGGTGGAATTAAGGCAACAAATTTTAGAAGACTACGTTTCACCAAATATTTCACAGTCGCTACTAAAGGAGTTGGAACAAGAAGTATACCTAGTTCACCTTTACAACTAGGTGTCTTAGACCTAGAGTATATTCTGAAAACAACTAGGAAAATAAAAAGGTCTCAGTCATCTCTAGTCTTATGTAATCCTGATCAACTAGACTTATCATCACCCTTTTCTATTTTAAAGGAAGAGGAACAAAATTCATCCTGGTTGAAACCTACAATCCTTGTTAGTAATTTTCATATTTTTACTGATCCTCAATATTTCAAGAAAAAAAAGACCTTATCTCTTGGAAAAATCCCTTTATTTCACCTCAAAGTTGGTAAGAATCCTTTTCAGCAAGGTCCTAGTACATTTTTTCCTTCATTTAAACCAGCCAACTTAAAGATGGCAGCCCAAAATGAACCATTAGACATGATGGACCAAACGGTGGCAGCTAGGTATGCACCTCTAGTTTTTCCTCAACCCTTAAATGCTCTCCATGGTGGATATTAGAAAAAATACTTTCCTAGGTTTAATGGACAATGTGAGACCATAGCTGAGGAGCGTTGGGATGCATTTCTTAACTATGTAGATAATCATAATATCGAGGCAAAGGATGTGTGGATGAGGATGTTTGTACATAGTCTAGATGGAGAGGTCAGAAGATGGTTCAGAGAGGTACCGACAAACTCTATTACTATAATAGAAGAGCTTTAGGATCTTTCCATGAGACAATGGGGTGATATTAAGGATCACACATATTGCATTACAGAGTTTGGAGCTCTTAGAAGGAAGAAAGATGAAACTATAGTTGATTTCTCTAAGAGGTTCAATAAAATGTATGGCAGAATCCCTGCAGAGATTAAACCTTCTGAAACTTTTGCAAAACTCACTTATGTTAAAGCTTCTGATCATGAGTTTTCCCTACTCTTGAGAAAAGGAAGACCTATTACTTTACTTAACATGCAAGAGTCAACATTAGAAGTGGAGTCTAATATACTTGCTTCTAATAGACTGAAGGGAAACTTAGCTCAACAAGCTTATGACAGAAAAAGTAAGAAAGAGGCAGCTCCAATGGTTTCAACATCCCACTCTACAGAAGATAAAATTGATGAGATGGAAAATCTAGTGAAAATTCTAATGGAAAAACTAAGCAAATTGGAATTAGAGAAAAATTGAAATAAACCTGTTCAAGAGGGAGACAGAAACCCTAATAATCCAAATCAATTCAAAAGATAGTTTGCACCTCATTTAATTCCCAGAGAGAGAAGAAATAACGATATACAATGAGAAACGAGAGAAGCTGAGGATCAAAAGGTGCCAGCCCCACTTCAGCATAATGTTAATGATGAAGGAGAAATAGAAGAAGAAGAGTTTTTTGAGGATCTAGATCAAGATATGAATTATTTTGGAGAACAGTTGACTGAAGGTTTTGTGACCGAGGAGGATTTTTTAAACTCAGAATATTATGATGCAGATGTTTTTGAAACAAAAAATGATTTAAATATTGAGGTAATTGCTGATATGTATCAGACTGATCCAAAGAAAACCCTAAATTTAAGATCAGGGCCAAAACAGGTAGTTCAAAATCCTAGAAAGAAGATAATTCTACCTCCTAAACAATAGTATGATCCAGTATTAGAAAAGAAACAGAATCATGATAAACAAAAGAAGGTTATTGAAGTTCAGGAAGTGAATAAAAGTATGCAGAATTTTAATCTTGAAAATGAATTGTGCAAAATTAAAATCCCCATGCCTTTCACTAAGTTGATAAAGAATCCTTCCTATGAAAATTCAGTCTTGAAAATGATTGGTTCAACAAACAGTCAAGTACCCTCCGACACAGTAAATTTACAAGACGAAAGTCCTAAAATTTTTATTGGATCAGCTTATGGTAGAAAAAACTTAAAATGATGCAAGTGAATCTCCTCCATTTTACATCACATTAACTATTCATGAGCAGATGATACATAATTTCCTTTTGAATTCAGGAGCATCTCAAAATCTAATGCCAAAAGCAGTCATGGAGGCTTTAGGGTTGAGCATAACAAAACCTTATCATGACTTGAATGCAACCATTCCTGTCTTTGGAGGTGAAAACAGAAGGTTGTATAGAGAGTTACAATTTGCTTATATTGTGACTGATGACAAGAATCCTACAAATCATCCATTGTATGCTGTGAAAAATGATTTGGGTACTTGTATGTTGCAATTTAGTGATGATAATGATACCACTGGTTTATTACAGGTTGAAAAAAGAAAAATCAGTCAAATGCACTAGGGAATAGGAGGATGAACTTTGGAAAATGTATTTTGATGGATCATCATCTAAAGAAGGTGTTGGAGCAGGAGTTGTTCTGATATCTCCTAGTCGTGAAGCAGTAATATTAATGTATATGTTGGAATTTATTACCACTAATAATATAGTAGAGTATGAAGCTTTGTTGTTAGGCTTGAAAGCTGCAAAATATTCTAGGTATTCAGCAAATCTATGTGTATGGAGACTTTGAGTTGATTTTTCAGCACGTAAGGAACAACTATCAGGTAAAGCAAGATTTGATTAAAGTGTACCGGAATGAAGTATGGGATATGATAGACAATTTCTTTGTGGATTTTAATATAACTTATATTCCTAGGGATCATAACCAAACTGCTGATTCTCTTGCCTTATCAGCCACACATTTCAGGACTCCTAAAACAACACAACTAATATATCCTATTGAAGTTAGGTAAAGACCTTCTGTGCCTGATAATATAAAGCAATGGAGAGTTTTTGAAGATGATTTCAAGATAAAAAGGTTTTTAGATCTCATAGTTGAGTTTTCTAATTCCTTAATTGACCAAGAACAGGATGATGAAATTGAACGTTTAGAGGGTATTGCAGAAAATGAGATTGCAGGTCATAAGATCATTGAGCTGAAAAGTAATTTTATTCCTAAGGGTCTGGTGCCTTTGCAGAGGGTTTTTTAGAAGGATGATACCCCTTTAAAACCAGTTATGTAGTCTTCAAAAGAAAATGTAATCGATTGTAATATTGGCACCAAAGAGCATCCCAGAATAGTGAAGGTCTCAAAGGCACTCACATCAGAGCAAAGAAACAGGTACATCAAGTTATTAAAAGAGTGTGTTGATGTTTTTGCTTGGTCATATGAGGATTTGAAGACATATGATACTAGTTTTATACAACATAAAGTGCATTTGAAACCAAATGTTAAACCTTTCAAACAAAAATTAAGGAAGATCAATCCTACTTTGTTTCCGATTATAGAAAAGGAGGTAAAAAAATTGTTAGATGCTAATATTATTATTCCCCTTCGATATTCTTCATGGGTAGCAAATCTAGTAGCTGTCAGAAAAAAAAATGGTGAAATCAGATTGTGTGTTGATTTTCGAAATTTGAATAGGTCTTCACTGAAGGATAATTACCCTTTTCCAAAGATTGAACAAATATTGCAGAAGGTGGTTGGTGCATAAGCAATTTCAATGGTAGATGATTTTTTAGGGTATAACCAAATTGCAATGCACCTTGATGATAGAGAAAAGACAACTTTTACTACTCCTTGGGGTACTTTTATGTACGACAAAATGCCTTTTGGATTAATGAATGCTGGAGCTACCTTTCAAAGATCTATGGACATAGCCTTTGTTGGAGAGAGGGTTAAGTTTGTATTGATATATTTAGATGATATTGTAGTCTTCTCACAATCTGATGATGAGCACTTAAAACACTTAAACCAAACTTTCCTGAAATGCAGAAAATATGGTTTGTCTCTCGATCCCAAAAAGTCACATTTTGTTGTACAAGACAGTAAGTTGTTGGGTCATTTAGTTTCAGCTGATGGCATAAGGATAGATCCAGAAAGGGTAAAAGCTATTCTGAAAATTAGTTTACCAAGGAGCAAGAAGGATGTACAATTTTTTATTGGAAAAATATTTTTTTTGCATTGTTCCATACCAAATTTTGTTGAAACCATTAAACAAATTACAACCATGTTGAAGAAGGATCATAAAGTTAAGTGGATTGTAGAAGCTAAAAATTCATTTGAAAATATTAAGATAGCTCTTACGGAAGCACCAGTACTAGTAAGTCTTGATTTTACAAAGGAATTTTTGACTTTTTCTTTTGCATCAGAGGATACTTTAGCTGTTTTTTTATTACAGAAGAATAAGGATGGACTTGAACAACCAATTGCATTTTTCAGCAAGACCCTCAGAGACTCAAAGCTGAAGTACATCACTTTAGAGAAGCAAGCTTACTAATTGATAAAGGAATTAATGTTTTTCAGAATTTATGTTCTACATTCCAAAGTCATTGCTTATGTTCCTAATCCTGCCAGTAAGTATTTTTTGACTCAACCTGATAGTGAGGGAAAAAGACGGAAATGGATTGCGAAAATAATGTAATATGATGTGGACACTAAGCCTACAAAGCTAGTAAAGGGACAAGGATTGGCTAAACTATTAGATGATTCAAATTGTCAAGCTTTAGGTCTACATCTCATGGTAGAACAACCATCACAAGAAGAATTGCAAGCAGAGCAGGAGAAGGAAAGAATTATGGACCACTATGTAGAATCCACATGGTATGCATATATTGTACACTTTCTCTTGTATTTACAATGTCCAAAACATCTAGACAAGAAAGTTGCTAGGTCATTGAAGTTGAAAACTACTAAATATTTTTTGGTAGAACAACAACTGTTTTGGAAAGATCTAGGGGGTATTTTGCTTAGATGTTTGGATAAGCCAGAAATTGAACAAGAAATCTCTTAATCACATGAAGGTGCTTGTGGGGGACATAAGTATTGGAAGGAAACAACTTATAAAATTTTGAGAGCTGGATACTATTGGCCTTCTTTATTCTCCGATGTATATCAACATGTAAGAACATGTATCCCTTGTCAAAAGTTTGCTGGCAAACAAAATTTGGTGTCTTTACCATAAACGTCCATTGTAATAAATGTCCCTTTTCAGCAGTGGGGTTTGGACTTCATAGGGGAGATAAATCCTTCCTCTTCAGGGCAGCATCAATTGATTTTGACTGCTACATATTTCTTCACTAAATGGGTAGAAGCTATCCCCACAAGAAATGCAACATACAAGGTAATCATAGATTTTATTCAAGAAAATATGCTCAGCATATTTGGATGTCCCAAGAAGTTATTGACTAATAATGCTCAATCTTTTAAGTCCAAAGCTATGGTGGCATTTTGTGAAAAGAATGGGATTGTTTTGAAACACTCAACACCTTATTATCCTCAAGGAAATGGGTTAACTCAGTCAACTAATAAGAGTATTATTAAGAATATCAAGAAGTTATTGAAGTAGAATAAATGATCATGGGACTCAATGTTAAAATAGGCATTGTGGGTAGACATAATAACAATTAAAAAGGCAATTGGAACTTCTCCTTTTCAATTGGTATATGGTACTGATGTAGTGTTTCCTGTTCAACTTGGTATTCCAATGATGATATTTCTTCAAGATATTCAAGAAGAACCCAGTGATATTCAAAGAATAATTTATGCACTGATAAAATTACAGCAGAAACGTGAAACAATAGAGGAAAAAGCTCAGTTGTACAGGACAAAGATCAAAGAAAGGTTTGACAAAATGATCAAGGAGAACACCTTTTCTAATGGAGATATGGTTTTGAGATGGGATGCTAGAAAGGAACATAAAGGAAAGCATGGCAAGTTTGATAATCTATGGTTTGGTCCTTTCATAGTATCAAAGATTCTGGAGAATAATAATTTTTTGTTACAAACTTTGGATGGTGAGGAATTTCCTAATCCAGTTAATGGATGGTTCCTCAAACATTTTTACAGCTTTTGAGGTAGATATTGGAATTTCATTGTATATACCGGTGTGAAGAATAGAATAAATAATCGATGACCCAATGGAATTTTTGCAGAGTAGCAGGCAGTTGCAGTTAGAGCACAGAAGGTATTGATCTACAGGTTCTTGAAACCTCACAGGGAGGACTTCATCCCGCAACAGGAGCTAGATGTTATAGCCTGTTTTTGCTTCTCATTTTAAAGCATTTGCTTGTTTTTTGAAACATGGTTTTGTTCATTTTAAAGTTTGGATTTTAGGTTATTTTAAATATTTTCTTTGATTTTTATGTTTGTATTTATGTGACTTTACAGGTTTTTCCAATTTTGGCTTTATTTAGCAAAATTCATAGTTTTCAGGGGCTTGTAGGATGTTTATATGAATTAAAGGTCCCAAAAAGTATCATAAAGTTTTATTTTAAGCCATTTAACGAAATTTAACCCTTTGCTATGAGTTTTATTTTGAAAATGATTGAAACAGGCATTCTTGTAGCACAAGCCTGAAAACGTTACACACGCGCGCTACAAGAAAATCGCGCTATCTGAAAATCATGATTTTTGGCTCAAAGTTTTTGGAATTCATGCATAGGAGAGGTCATTCACACTTTTTAATGAGTTTGATACATGTTTTCAGCCAAAGTGATCATTGTGACAAGTGTTAACAGTTCAGGCAGTGAATCATTAGGGTAAGTTGCGGTGGTGTGAAAGTTATGATACATAATAGTGGAACATTGGTAATTATCCATGATGAAGAAAATTCGCCTTGAATTATGCATCTCCTAAAGCACATGAAGAGCATACGAGGTCATGGGAGAGTTTTGGCAGTTTGTAATCAAGGTTTGAAGAAGGTCGGTAATTTAGGGCTTTGAAGGGCGACTGTTTGGCACTATTGTGGTCGTCAGAGAAGGATTAAAGAATGAAATTGGACACCTAGCAGACAGGAAAATGCTATTCTAGCAGCTAACTTCACTTTTCTGACAGGTAGGAAGCGAATTACTATCATATTCCATGTATTTGGGTTAACATTGACCGAGGATTAATTATGGAATTTAATGAAGAATGCTAGTATATAAACCCAATTGATGCTCAATGTCAAATTTTCTCTGTCAATAGCATTAAGATACTTATCAATTTAAGTGATAAAATCCAATTTAGGGGTTTAGTTTACCAACATATAATTGTCTGTCAAAATTGCCAAGATCTCAATAGAGTTAAAGTTCTTTACTGAAAGAATCAATTTGTTTAGTCATTTAAACCCTAAGACATGTATTGGCTTCAAACTCTCCCATACTGTACAAGATTGTTTTTAGAGGCAGTATGGTTAAGCATTTTTGAGAAAATTGATGGGTATCACACATAGGTCTCTTATAATTTCACTCAGTGTTTGGATAAATATATTGTTACTTTTAACACCTTGAAGATTGAGTTGACTAGAGAACTGATAGCAGAGGCGACAGGGATCCCAAATGAAGGTGAATATCGGTTCAAAAAACTACCTTTTACCTTTGATGCACATAATTACTTGCTTCCAGATGTGGTTGCAGACTAAGGAAAATGATTACATATCCATAAATTCAAACCAGAATGGAGAGAGCCAATAAAAATTCTGCAAAGTTATATCACTTTTTAAGTATCATTTCAAGTTTTTCCAGCATTTTAACCATGAAGCAAAGATGAT
>LPNX011120165.1:198574-260684 GCA_001517045.1 Pseudotsuga menziesii | reverse complement strand
TGATGTTGATCCAGATCGAGTAATGATCTAGACCCAGTGATGCCATTTTATGATGATCCAGATCGAGAGATGATCCAGATCCAGATGACTTGAAGATGAATATGACTTGAAGATGAAGATGACTTGAAGACGAAGACGATCCATTTGATGCAGAAAAGAAGACCAGTGCTGCAAAATTGTGTCGAAAGTATACCTTCCTAGTTAAGAGGGAGTGTTGATGTATATGTAACTTCGGAATGTATTCTTCTATGTATTTCATATATTGTAACTCGATGTTTATTCCGGGATGTTTCTATTATGCATTTGAGTCATGTGGTCATGCCCCGATGTTCTGATCGGGAGGATTAATAATGTAAACAAGTCATATCAAGTCATTAGGTAAGTCCCCACAGTTTAGGGGCACTTGGGTTATTATACACTAATTAAGGTGTAGGCTCAAGTAATTAATTATAAGTTAAGCCGAGATGGTTGAGTGCACTTCAAGTCAATGGAAGAATATAAATAGAGAGTGAGAGTATCTCTATTTATCACTTGTGAATTATATCACTTGCTCTCTCAAGTGTGGCGCACTTTTGGAGAACGAAATTCTTGGGCTTGACAGAAGACAGAAGGCTGCTGTTGTGAAGGGAGGTCATCTTACTGTTTTGGGTTCACATCTTGTGGTGATACTATCTTAGAGGAAGTTGAGGGGTTTTCTCCATTTATGGTTTCCCCTCCTAAAATATTTGTGTCTCTTGTCTCTTGTGATGTGCTTATGTGATTGCTGTGCTTGTTATTCTCTCAGTGAAAATATCTTGTCATAATGCTAGCTTAAATGTTGAAAAACTAACAGTAACCTTCATATTTTTACTAATCCTCAATCTTTCAAGAAAGCAAATACCTTATCTCCTAGAAAAATCGCTTTGTTTCACCTCAAAGTTGGTAAAAATCCTTTTCAGCCAAGTCCTAGTCAAGTTTTTCCTTCATTTAAACCAGTCAACTTAAATATGGCAGCCCAAAATCAACCATTAGACATGATGGACCGAATGGTGGCAGCTAGGTATGCACCTATAGTTTTTCCTCAACCCTTAAATGATCTCCCTGGTGGAGATTAGCAAAAATAATTACCTAGGTTTAATGGAAAAGGTGAGACCACAGCTAGGAACTTTGGGATACATTTCTTAGCTATGCAAATAATCAGAATATCAAGGAAAAGGGTGTGTGGATGAGGATGCTTGTACTAAGTCTAGATGGAGAGGTCAGAAAATGGTTCAGAGAGTTACCAGCAAACTCTATTACTATAATATAAGAGCTTCAGAATTTTTTCATGAGACAATGGGGTGATACTAAGGATCACACATATTACATTACAAAGTTTGGAGCTCTTAGAAGGAAAAAATATGAAACTATAGTTGATTTATCTAAGAGGTTCAATAAAATGTATGGCACAATCCCGGTAGAGATTAAACCTTCTGAAACTTCTGCAAAACTCACTTATGCTAATGCTTTTTATCATGATTTTTCCCTACTCTTGAGAGAAAGAAGACCTATTACTTTACTTAATAGGCATGACTCAGCATTAGAAGTGGAGTCTAATATACTTGCTGTTGAAATATTGTAACTTCGAAGAATATTCTATATGTATATTTTGTGGTCCCCGATGGTCCTATCGGGAAAACCACTTGTATTATCTTGTACCCCGATGCTTATAATCGGAAGAACTAATAAGAGTCATGAGGCAGTCCCCTCTAATTGTAAAGGTGGGTCATTAGCACCCCAGTGTGGTTACTTGAGCCTACATGTGTAACTTGAGCCTACATGATTAACTCGAGCCTACATGACAGATGAGTTAACTTAAGTGAATAGATGAATATAAATAGAGGTGTAGTTCTCCTCATTTGGGACACACACTCTCACTTGTGTAGCACATTACTGTAGAAGAGAAGTAGCTGGAGAAGGAGGAGGATTAGGCTTTGATCTCCTTGCTGGTTTTATCTTTTATCTTTTATCTTTTTGGGGCATCTATATTGAGGAATATTTTGCTGGGTTTTTCCCTTTAGGGTTTTCCTAGGATAAATCCTTGTGTTCCTTTTGTATGGTTGTGCTTTCCTGTCTTTCAGTGATCCTATTTATATGCTTTTGTTATGAATATGAAATGAAATACTGATGTCTTAGCTAAGCATATACAAATTTAACATGGTATCAGAGCCACCCTGAAAGAAGACTTTGTGTAGATATAGAAGCTAGGGCTTCTTATTTTTTGGGTCTCTATCCACAATCGATCAGCAAAAGAAGGCTAGACTGACTCTCCATTGAAGGGCGCATCTTTTTGTCGAAGTGAAATTCGATTCCGAGCATTTTCAGTTTTTGTGCGAAAAATTAGGGCTTTGTACAGAAGAGCAATTTTTGAGTGAGCCCAGCATAGGATTGTTCTCCTCATCAAAATAAAATTTTAGAGACCCGGATCAAGAAATTTGGTTGGGTGAAACTCTGAAAAAGTCAAACCCTAGTTTGACCCCGATCTCAAAAAACCCTAAATACTAAAACTGCTAAGTTTTGGTACATTCGCTATATCTTGAGATTGGAAAAGGATCAAGCGTTTAAAACTACAAAGGACAAATATAAAATCCTGATTTACACTGTATCCAAAATTCAGCCTCAGGTTCACTATATTCTAGGAGATATGATCCCTCCAAGTTAGGGTTCTAGCCTCTTCCAGAATTCATCCCTAAACAGGACACCTGGGGATAATTTATGTAGCGTGGCCTATAGAGGTCCAAATGGAATTCTTGATGATGTTACAAAAAAATCATGGGATTTAATTTCTGTGGTCCTAATTTCAGAACCTGAAGATGAACCAGTGACACGTGGCATGCCGTACAACTTCACTATTATGAACAGTCCTGTAACAGGCCACCTTGGGAAAATGATAATAAATCCTAATTTGTGAAAAAAATTCTGATGAAACCTATGGTTTTGGATCATGGACATTCGTGGTTACCTCAGTGAGAAATTTCAGACACATAGGGGCATTAATTTCATAGATATCCTAGAAATAGTAACAGGCATTTCTGCAGAAGAAATTGGAAAACTACGGCTTCCTGTTCCGGGAGCTTCCCTCCACTGTTTCAGAAAATGAGTACATTTGACAGCTCCATTTGAAGAGATCTATATTTCTATCCAATCATATCTTAAATATTCCAAGTTTTTAAAATTAGGGTTTCTCTAACAAACCCTAGATCAGCCAGCTCCAGAAGCAGGACGGACACCTCAAATCGATAAGCTCTAATCTTTTTCTATTTGCATTTGAGGTTCTCATTTCAATGTGATCTATCACATCAGCTTGATGATAAGCTTGGTGAACTTAAAAAATTCCAAGCATGGAAGTATTTGATCTCTCTGAAGAAAATGAATTGGACACCTACATGAGTAGAGAGGTTCCAGTTCTAGAAGGAGATGAGCCTCAAAGCCTTACACAAGAAGAACTTGATCAAGGCCAAGAAGATCATTGTTGATTCAATCATGAATCAAATTGTACAACAAGTGTATTCCCTAAAGACACCGAAGATGTGTGATTCCTTGATCAAGCTATTTAAAGTTAAGAACATAATTCAGAAGATGGATTTGATAAAACAGTTGAAGAATGTGAAGATCCAGAATGCATAACATCTTGAAGCGATAGAAGAAGAAGCAGAGAATGTAGAAGTGGTGATAGCCACCTTGAATGGCCTCCCATGATCATGGGATTCATTCATGCAAGGAATGTGTGCCAAAAGGAAGTGATTACTTTCAGTTGACTCTGGGAAGAAGAAGAAGCTCGTCTCATAAGAAGAGAAGAAGAAAGATGGGAGCAAATTGAAGATCAAGCTCTCACCATTCAAAGAAGATCCCTCAAGCGATGAGGAATATGAAGAACTCAATTCTTGATGAACCTCTTATCCATCTTATCATTTGGATAATAAATGATGATTTCATGGATGAAGAAGATGATGAAGTAGATTGGTCAAGAAGGAGTCTACCCACAAAACAAACAAAAGATAAGTATTCAATTGTCATTTAATGATATTGTTTTGTTATGCATTTGATTATATTCAGTTGATGTGTTGTTTGCATGCATGTGATGGGTAAGTAGCTCATGGCTCTATAAAAATGTCCATTGTTACTTATCTAGAATGAAACCTATTTGCTGACATATTGGATTTGTGCACAATATCAATAATGTCATGGTAGAGATGGAAGGCATATAGAAAGTTTCTATGAGATATGGATGAATGTTGTATTGGCTAAATAGTTGCATGATGCATAAGAATTTGTCATTATGCATATTAGTTCTAACCATGAAACTAGTGCATTTGAATTGTAGGAAAGGTCCTGTACAACCTCCTAAAAGAAAATAAGGATGAGACTTGTTCCAAAGAACAAGTGATGACAATTCAATAAACATGAATCTGAAGCTCCCAAGGTCAAAGACACCATGACGAAAGAAAGAGCTTCAGAGAGTAGTAGATCCAACTTGAAGGATGAAGACCACCATGGGTATGAGAGATAACTCAAGATGAAGAAAATAATGCTATGAAAGAAGCTATGATCAAAGAATAATAGTTGATTATGGGGAATGATGTATACGATATGATTTCAAGACATAAAGGGAAGTACGTAGTATCTTCCATATGGATATGCAAGAACAAGTGTACAAAGCAAGAATCATGATTTTCCTCAGAAAGAATAGACTATGACATGACATACTCTATTGACCAGTATATATCAAGCATAGAATCACCTGTATAGAATGAAGAAGGAATATAATACTCCACTTCAGGGGGAGTGACTACAGAAGATATCTGAGTTCGACACGGTACGACATGATCGACAACTTTTTGATGGATCGAGACTTTACCAAGAGTAAAGTGGGTTCCAACCTTCAAAGTTGAATGCAGAAGACTAGGATATGTTGATGATGTGACAAGACAAACTCATGGAAGATGTTATGATGAAAGAATACTATAATGATGTTTGGGATATAGTACTCAAACCAGAAAGCAAGAATGTGGTATCTTACAAATGGATTTGCAAGATAAAATATGTTGCTGATAGAAGTAAGGAAAGACTTGTGCCTAGAAGTTTCTATAAGAAAGAGGGAATTAATTATGAAGAGACACTTACTCCAGAAAGCAAGGTACACTTCCTTTAGAACTATGATGGTAGTTGCTTCCATGATGAATTAAAGACAAGCCTTCCGTAATGGTATGATTGGGGAAGAGTTTTACATCGAATAGTCACAAGGATTTGAAGTTGAAGGCAGATGGACTCATATATGTAAGTTGAAGAAGGCCTTCTATGACATGAAGCAAGATCCCAGAGCTTGGTATGGAAGGATAGACAATTTCCTGTCAATTATGGGTTTTACCAAGAGTAGAGCTGATCCTAACATTTATCCCAAGATTGTAGAAGATGAACATGTCATCTTGTTATTATATGTGGATGACTTATTCTTGACAGGGAATGAGAAATAGATCATGGAAAGAAAGAAGAAACTAGTAGAAGAATTTGAGATGAAATACCTTGGGTTAATACATTATTTAATAGGTCTGTAAGTATGGAAAAGTTCAGAAGAAATATTTCTCAACCAGGGAAAGTACGCGGTAGAGATATTGAAGAGATTAAATATGTTGGAATGCAAAGCCATGGCCACACCCATGGAATCCAACCTAAAGCTGTTAGATGATGACTCATTAGAGTTAGTAGATGTGACTCATTACAGACAGATCATTGGGTCATTGATGTACTTAACAAATACCAGACCATACATTTGTTTTGCTGTGAACACCTTAAGTCAATATCTTTTTCAACCAATATGGGTTCACCTAGTAGCTGCAAAACATGTGATGAGATATCTGAAAGGGACTATAGACCTTGGTCTATACTATGTTGGTATCCATGACTACAGATGCAGATTGGGTTGGAAGTATCTCAGACAGGAAAAGCACATCAGGTAGATGCTTTTTTTTGGGGTCTGCTATGAGTTCATGGTTTAGCAGGAAATAGTCCAGTGTTTCTCTTAGAACAACAAAAGCAGAATACATAGCAGATTGATCTACTAAGTTGTGAATCCATATGGCTTTGGAAGATGATATCAGGCCTCCTTGACCTGAACATGGATACTACATTGATTCTATGTGATAACTAGAGTTGTGATAACAAAGAACCCTGTGCTCTGTCGTAACACATAGAAATCCGATATTTCTACATACAAGATAAAGATGTAGATGATGATGTTTTAGTATTCCCATACTGAAGATATAGATGATGCTTTTAGTATTCACATAGTGCAGATACAGATGGTGATAGTTCAGTATTCGCATACTAAAGATGTAGATGATGATGGTTTAGATGGTGATGTGCTGACGAGGCCTCTGTCCTGAGTAAAGTTTGAACACTTTCGAGACAAGCTTGGTGTGGTTTGGAAAGACCTTCCTTGAAAGGGGGAGTAGTGATGTTGCAATGGGATTGTATCATCCTTGAACTTCGGTTTAGAACGGATCTAGAGAACTTCGGTCATCTAGAAGGTGGCCGGATTGTATCATCCTTGGACTTCGGTTCAGAACGGATCCGGTGAACTTCAGTCATCGAGAAGGTGCCAGGATTGTATCATCCTTGGACTTCAGTTCAGAATGGATCCGGTGAACGTCGGTCATCAAGAAGGTGGCAAGATTGTATCATCCTTGAACTTTGGTTTAGAACGGATCCGGTGAACTTCGGTCATCGAGAAGGTAGTAGGATTGTATCATCCTTGAACCTCAGTTTAGAATAGATCCGGTGACTTCGGTACTCAAGAACGTGTGTTGATCTCGTAATTCCAATAGGAAGGATTGTCTGAGTTCCACAACTGTGTTGATCCCATAATTCTGAAAGGAAAGATCGTTAGTAACTCCGTAAAGACCTAAATCCTATAATTCTGAAAGGAAGGATCATTGAATTGATCCTTTAATTCCAAAAGGAAGGATTTTCTGAGTTCCACAGATGTGTTGATCCCATAATTATGAAAGGAAGGATCGTTAGTAACTCTGTAAAGACCTAAATACCGTAATTTCAAAAGGAAGGATCGTTGGTAGCTCCGTAAATACTTGATCCCGTAATTCCAATAGGAAGGATTGTCTGAGTTCCATAGATGTGTTGATCCCATAATTCCAATAGGAAGGATTGTCTGAGTTCCACAACTATGTTGATCCCGTAATTCTGAAAGGAAGGATCATTAGTAACTCCGTAAAGACCTAAATCCGGTAATTCTGAAAGGAAGGATCATTGAATTGATCCCATAATTCCAATAGGAAGGATTGTCTAAGTTCCACAGATGTGTTGATCCCGTAATTCGGAAAGGAAGGATCGTTAGTAACTCTGTAAAGACCTAAATCCCGTAATTCCAAAAGGAAGGATCGTTGGTAGCTCCGTAAAGACTTGATCCCGTAATTCCAATAGGAAGGATTGTCTGAGTTCCACAGATGTGTTGATCTCATAATTCCAATAGGAAGGATTGTCTGAGTTCCACAAATGTGTTGATCCTGTAATTCTGAAAGGAAGGATCATTAGCAACTCCGTAAAGACCTAAATCTGATAATTCCAAAAGGAAGGATCGTTAGTAGCTTCGTACATACTTGATCCCATAATTCCGAAAGGAAGGATCGTTTGAGCTCCACAAATGTGTTGATCCCATAATTTCCTAAAGGAAGGATCGTTAGTAACTCCGTAAAGACCTAAATCCCATAATTTCGACAGGAAGGATCATCTGAGTACCATAGACATGTTGATCCCGTAATTCTGAAAGGAAGGATCATGTTGATGTTTTGATGATGATGATGTTGATGTTTTGATGATAATGATTTTATGATGATGATGATGTACTGATCGAAAGATCAGAGTGTGATGATGATGATATTTTGATGTTTTGATGATGTTGAATGTTTTGATCATAATGATGTTTTGATGATGTTGATGTTTTCATGATGATGATGTACTGATCAAACGATCAAGAGTATGATGATGATGATGTACTGATCGAAAGATCAGAGTGTGACGATGATGATGATCAGTATGTGATGATGACAAAATACTGATGAAAAGATCAGAATATGATGATGATGATTCTGTTTGAGAGTTGAATTATGATGATGGTGCTGATCATGATGTTACTAATCAAAGTGCTGAAGATATTGCTGATCAAAATGATGAAGATATTTGTGATGATCGAAAGGTCAAAGTGCTGAAGATGTTGCTGCTGATCGAAAGGTCAAAGTGTTGAAGATGTTGCTGATTGAAAGGTTAAAGAGCCGAAAATGTTGCTGATCAAAAGGTCAAAGTGCTGAAGATGTTGCTGCTGATCAAAAGGTCTAAGTGCTGAAGATGTTGTTGATCGAAAGATCAAAGTGTTGAAGATGTTGCTGATCAAAAGGTCAAAAGATGTTGATGTTTATTAAATATTTGCTGTCGTCAAATATTGAATATGAAGACTATATTATGTTGAAAAGCTTCCAATGATTTATAGATGTGTTACCCTAATGATTTTGATGATGTCCTCTCCTACTATTGTTTTTGTTGATGTTGTTGTAGAATACCCTTCTCTTAAGGGGGAGTGTTGAAATATTGTAACTTCGAAGAATATTCTATATGTATCTTTTGTGGTCCCCGATGGTCCTACCAGGAGAACCACTTGTATTATATTGTACCCCGATGCTTTTAATCGAAAGAACTAATAAGAGTCATGAGGAAATCCCCTCTAATTATAAAGGTGGGTCATTAGCACCCTAGTGTGGTTACTTGAGCCTACATGTGTAACTCAAGCCTACATGATTAACTCGAGCCTACATGACAGATGAATTAACTTAAGTGAACAGATGAATATAAATAGAAGTGTAGTGCTCCTCATTTGGGACACACACTCTCACTTGTGTAGCGCATTAGTGGAGAAGAGAAGTAGCTGGAGGAGGAGGATCATGCTTTGATATCCTTGCTGGTTTTATCTTTTATCTTTTATCTTTTTGGGGCATCTATATTGAGGAAGCTTTTGCTGGTTTTTTCCCTTTATGTTTTTCCCAGGATAAATCCTTGTGTTCCTTTTGTATGGTTGTGCTTGTCTATCTTTCAGTGATCCTGTTTATATGCTTTTGTTATGAATATGAAATGAAATACTGATGTCTTAGCTAAGCATATAAAAATTTAACACTTGCTTCTAATAGAATGAAGGGAAACTCAGCTCAACAAGTTTATGACAGAAAGGGTAAGAAAGAGGCAGCTCCAGTGGTTTCAACATCCCACTCTGTAGAAGGTAAAATTGATGAGATGGTAAAACTAGTGAAAATTCTAACAGCAAAACTAAACAAATTGGAATTACAGAAAAATTCAAATAAACCTGTTCAAGAGGGAGACAGAAACCCTAATAATCCAAATCAATTCAAAAGACAGTTTGCACCTTGTTTCATTCCCAGAGAGAGAAGAAATAACGATATACAATGAGAAAGGAGAGAAGCTGAGGATCAAAAGCTGCCACCCCCAGTTCAGAATAATGTTACTGCTGAAGGAGAAATAGAAGAAGAAGATGTTTTTGAGGATCCAGATCAAGATATTAATTGTTTTGGAGAACAATTGACTGAAGGTTTTGTGACAGGGGAGGATTTTTTAAACTCAGAATATTATGATGCAGATGTTTTTGAAATAGAAAATGATTTAAATCTTGAGGTAACTACTGATATATATCAGAATGATCCAAAGAAAACCATAAATTTAAGATCGGGTCAGAAACAGGTGGTTCAAAATCCACCTGTTTCTGTTGTGAATAAAAGTATGCAGAATTTTAATCTGGAAAATGAATTGTGCAAAATTAAAATCCCCATTTCTTTCACTGAGTTGATAAAGAATCCTTCTTACAAGAAATCAGTCTTGAAAATGATTGGTTCAGCAAACAGTCAAGTACCCTCTGACACAGTAAATTTACAAGAGGAAAATCCTAAATTTTTTATTGGATCAGCTTTGGTAGAAAAAGCTAAAAATGATGCAAGTGCATCTCCTCCTTTTTACATCACATTAACTATTCATGAGTAGATGATACATAATTTTCTTTTGGATTCAAGAGAATCTCATAATCTAATTCCAAAAGCATTCATGGAGGCTTTAGGGTTGAGCATAAAAAAACCTTATCATGACTTGTATGCTTTCGATTCTCGAGCTGTAAAATGTTTAGGAGTGATAAAGGATATGGTGGTTAGTTTAGCTCAGCTACCAATGAAGACTGTGATTATGGATGTAGTAGTGGCATACATCACATCTAAGTTTGGAATGCTCCTCTCTAGATATTGGGCCAAGAAGGTAGGTGTAACTCTACATATGGACTTAACATATGCAACCATTGTCGTCTTTGGAGGTGAAAACAAAAGGTTGTATAGAGAGTTACAATTTGCTTATATTGTGACTGATGACAAGAATCCTAAAAATCATCCATTGTATGTTGTTGAAAAGGATTTGGGTACTTGTATGTTGCACTTTAGTGATGATAATTATACTGCTGGTTTATTACAGGTTGAAAAAGAAAAATCAGTCAAATGCGTTGGGGAACATGAGGATGAACTTTGGAAAATTTATTTTGATGGATCATCATCTAAAGAAGGTGCTGGAGCAAGAGTTGTTCTGATATCTCCTGGTGGTGAAGTAGTAAGATTAATGTATAAGTCGGAATTTATTACCACTAATAATACAACAGCGTATGAAGATCTATTGTTAGGTTTGAAAGCTGCAAAATATTTAGGTATTCAGCAAATCTGTGTGGATGGCAAGTCCAAGTTGGTTGTTTAGCAAGTAAGGAATAACGATCAAGTAAAGAAAGATTTACTGAAATTGTACCGGAATGAAGTATGGGATATGATAGAAAATTTATTTGTGGCTTTTAATATCACTTACATTCCTAGGGATCATAACCAAACTGCTGATTCTATTGCATTATCAGCCACACATTTCAGGATTCCTAAAACAACACAGCTAAAATATTCTATTGAAGTTAGGTACAGACCTTTTGTGCCTGATAATATAAAGCAATGGAGACTTTTTGAAAATGATTTCATGATAAAAATATTTTTAGAGCTCCAATGTGAGTTTTCTAATTCCTTAATTGAGCAAGAACAGGATGATGAAATTGAACATTTAGAGGGTGTTGCAGAAAATGAGATTGCAGGTCACAAGATCATTGAGCTGAAAAGTAATTTTATTCCTAAGGGTCTGGTTGCTTTGGAGAGGATTTTTTTCAAGGATGATACCCATTTAAAACCAGTTATGCAGTCTTCAGAAGAAAATGTAATGGATTGTAATATTGGCACCAAGGAGCATCCTAGAATAGTGAAGGTCTCAAAGGCACTCACATCAGAGCAAAGAAACAGGTACAACAAGTTATTAAAATAGTATGTTGATGTTTTTGCTTGGTCATATGAGGATTTGAAGACATATGATACTAGCATTATACAACATAAAGTTCCTTTGAAACCACATTAGAGGAAATTTTGGGTCTAAAATGGGCCTTATAAAAAACTATGCCATGGATGAGCTGGATTGAGTTGAATTTTTAAACCAATAGAATTTCAATATCTTTGGTCAACCATTATGGTTGAGTTGGACACATAATGCTTATGTGTCATATTTTTATTTGACAATAGCTAACTCCATATCAACCTCACATTGGTTAAGTTCTTCAAAAGATCACCTTGAAATAAGATAAATAAACTTTAACTAATAAATATAGAATATTTTATTTGATCACTACTTCCAACTCTTCTAAAACATAACCTTCGCATTAATTAAAATTGTAGTTGAAGCATTTTGAAATACTAGAAACATTTATTAATCAATTTTTTTAAAAGAAAACTAAATAATATTTAATTTTAAATAGACTTATCTTAAAATACTAAATAAAAGATATTTAGTATTTTTAATATTATTAAATAATATTTAAAAAATAAATATATTTAATTATTACATCCAAAAATAAATAAAACATTTAAATACTAACAAAATAAAAAATAAAAACTATTTTTAATGTTACTAAAAGTATAATAAAATTTGATTTTACTTTTTTTCTCTCTTACCTACCTACCCATTAAACCACAATTTTTTTATATTAATATAAAAAATAATATGAATATACATAGTTTATTGTTTTTTATTTTATTTGATGTAATATTTTTTATATGAATTAATATTAAATTTATATTAAAAAATCATCGTGATTTTTTTTATTTTTTTAATACTATTATTTATATTTTTCATTATAAATGAATATATTTGAGTTTTACATTTATTAAATATAGAAAGAGTAGTGGTCTATTCATTTAAAAAAATAATAATATAAAATTCAAAAGTTTTCTATCATTTATTATGTGTGTACAAGAATCTAAATATTTCATTAATTTTTTTAATCAATATCTCTTAACTCTACATTAACTCAATATAGTTGTCAACGACTATTAATGAGACGATTTAGGTTGACTTTCATTAGATTTAATCTGACATGGAAAATTTGTAGTGTGATGTGGCTTTTTTTATTATTTTCCTTAGGAGGCCCATTTTAGACCCCAAATTTCCTCTAATGAACGTTAAACCTTTCAGACAGAAAATAAGGAGGATCAATCTTGCTTTGCCCATTATAGAAAAGGAGGTAAAAAAATTGTTAGATGCTAAGATTATTGTTCCCATTTGATATTCTTCATGGGTAGTAAATCTAGTACCTCTCAGAAAAAAGAATGGTGAAATCAGATTGTGTGTTGATTTTCGAAATTTGAATAGGTCTTCACTGAATGATAATTACCCTTTGCCAAAGATTGAACAAATATTGCAGAAGGTGGTTGGTGCACAAATAATTTCAATGGTAGATGGTTTTTCAGGGTATAGCCAAATTGCAATGCACCCTGATGATAGAGAAAAGACATATTTTACTACTCCTTGGGGTCCTTTTATGTACGACAAAATTCTTTTTGGATTAATGAATGCTGGAGCTACCTTTCAAAGAGCTATGGACATAGCCTTTGTTGGAGAGAGGGATATGTTTGTAGTGATTTATTTTATGATATGACAGTCTTCTCATAATCTGATGATGAGCACTTAAAACACTTAAAACAAAATTTCCTGAAATGTAGAAAATATGGTTTGTCTCTCAATCCCAAAAAGTCACATTTTGCTGTACAAGAAGGTAAGTTGTTGGGTCATTTAGTTCCAACTAATGGCATAAGGATAGATCTAGACAGGGTAAAAGCTATTCTGAAAATTAGTTTACCAAGGAGCAAGAAGGATGTACAATCTTTTATTGCAAAAATATTTTTTTTGCGTTCGTTCATACCAAATTTTGCTGAAACCATTAAACAAATTACAGCCATGTTGAAGAAGGATCAGGAAGTTAAGTGGACTACAGAAGCTAAAAATTCATTTGAAAAGATTAAGATAGCTTTTATGGAAGCACCAATACTAGTAAGTCCTGATTTTACAAAGGAATTTTTGACTTTTTCTTTTGCATCAGAGGATACTTTAGCTATTGTTTTATTACAGAAGAATAAGGATGGACTTGAACAACCAATTGGATTTTTCAGCAAGACCCTCGGAGACTTAGAGCTGAAGTACAAAACTTTAGAGAAGCAAGCTTACTCATTGATAAAGGCATTAAATTTTTTCATAATTGATGTTCTACATTCCAAAGTCATTGCTTATGTTCCTAATGCTACCATTAAGGATGTTTTGAGTCAACCTGATAGCGAGAGAAAAAGAGGGAAATGGATTGCAAAAATAATGGAATATGATGTGGACATTAAGCCTACAAATCTAGTAAAGGGACAAGGCTTGGATAAACTGTTAGCTGATTGAAATTGTCAAGATTTAGGTCTACATCTCATGGACGAACAACTAGCACAAGAAGAATTGCAAGCAAAGCAGGAGAAGGAAAGAATTATGGACCATTATGTAGAATCCACATGGTATGCAGATATTGTACACTTACTCTTGTATTTACAATATCCAGAACATCTAGACAAGAAATCTAATAGGTCATCGAAGTTGAAAACTACTAAATATTGTTTGATAGAACATCAACTGTTTTGGAAAGCTCTAGGGGGTATTTTTCTTAGATGTTTGGATAAGCTAGAAATTGAAGAAGTAATCTCTGAATCACATGAAGGCGCTTGTGGGGGACATAAGTATTGGAAGGAAACAACTTATAAAATTCTGAGAGCCGGATACTATTGGCCTTCTTTATTCTTCAATGTATATCGGCAGGTACGAGCATGTATCCCTTGTCAAAAGTTTGATGTTAAGCAAAAGTTGGTGTCTTTACCAGTAAATTCTATTGTAGTAAATGCCCTTTTTCAGCAATGGGGTTTGGAATTCATAGGGGAGATAAATCCTTCGTCATCAAGGCAGCATAAAAGGTTTTCGACTGCTACAGATTTCTTCACTAAATGGGTAGAAGCTATCCCCATAAGAAATGAAACATACAAGGTAATCATAGATTTTATTCAGGAAAATATTCTTAGCAGATTTGGATGTCCCAAGAAGTTATTGAGTGATAATGCTTAAGCTTTTAATTCCAAAGCTATGGTGACATTTTGTGAAAAGAATGGGATTGTTTTGAAACACTCAACACCTTATTATCCTCAAAGAAATGGGTTAGCTGAGTCAACTAATAAGAGTATTATTCCAAGTATCAAGAAGTTATTGAAGCAGAATAAATGATCATGGGACTCAATGTTAAAATATTCATTGTGGGCAGACAGAATAACAATTAAAAAGACAATTGGAACTTCTACTTTTCAATTTGTATATGGTACTAATGTAGTGTTTCTTGTTCAAATTGGTATTCCAGTGATGAAATTTCTTCAAGACGGTCAAGAAGAACCTAGTGATATTCAAAGAATAATTTATGCACTGATAGAATTACAATAGAACCGTGAAACAATAGAGGAAAAAGCTCAGTTGTATAGGACAAATATCAAAGAAAGGTTTGATAGAAAGATCAAGAAGAACACCTTTTCGAATGGAGATATGGTTTTGAGATGGGTTGCTAGAAAAGAGCAGAAAGGAAAGCATGGCAAGTTTGATAATCTATGGTTTGGTTCTTTCATAGTATCAAAGATTCTAGAGAATAATAATTTTGTATTATAGACTTTGGATGGTGAGGAATTTTCTAATCCAGTTAAGGGACGTTTCCTCAAACATTTTTATAGCTTTTGAGGTAGATATTGGACTTTCATTGTATATATCGGTGTGAAGAATAGAATAAAGAATCCATGACACAATGGAATTTTTGCAGAGTAGCAGGAAGTTGTAGTTACATCATAGAAGGCACTAATCTACAGGTTCTTGAAGCCTCATGGGGAGGACTTCATCCCGCAGTAAGAGCCAGATGTTATAGCCTATTTTTGCTTCTCATTTTAAAGCATTTGCTTGTTTTTTGAAACATGGTTTTGTTCATTTTTAAGTTTTGATTTTAGGTAACTTTAAATCTTTTCTTTCATTTTTATGTTTGTATTTAGGTGACTTCATAGGTTCTCTAATTTGAGTTTATTTAGAAAAATTCATAGTTTTCAGGGGCTTGTAGGATGTTTATATGAATTAAAGGTCCTAAAAAATATCATAAAGTTTTATTTTAAGCCATTTAACCAAATTTAACCCTTTTCGATGATTTTTATTTTGAAAATTATTGAAACACGCATTCTTGTAGCACAAGCTCAAAAACGATACACACGCACGCTACAAAATAATCGCGCTATCTGAAAATCATGATTTTGTTGATGTAATTGTAATTTTGGAATGTATTCACTTGTATTTCTTATCTATTGTAACCCGATGTTCATTCCGGGATGTATTGTAATGTATTTAAGTCATGTCATACCTCGATGTTTATTGCGGGAAGTTTCTATAATGAGAAATTCATGTCAAGTCATTATGAGTAACCCTCTTATTGGTCAAGGGTTAAAGTCCCCACAGTTATGGGGCCCTTTTGTTATTAGACTATCCTAGTGAATTCGGCCCTAGGTTAGTCATTTTAAGTTGGGGAAATAGTCCCCACCATTGTGTTACCCTCCTATTGGTCGGAGGAGGCAAAGTCCCCACAAGTGGTGGGGCACTAGGGTTATTAGACACTCCTAGAGATGTCGGCTCTAGTAAGTAATTGTTAAATGAGGCCGACATGTTGGAGTGCACTTCAAGTGAACGGAAGAATATAAATAGAGAGTGAGCCTCTCTATTTATCTCACTTGCAAGACTCACACTCACTCATTGGGGTGCATGAGTGAGAGGAGAAGCTCTCTCAGTGAGAGAGAGAGAGACTGCTGCTGTGTGGAGATCATCTTACTGTTTTGGGGATTTTACTGTTTTGGTGCTGATTCTATCTCTAAGGAATTTGTGGGGTTTTCTCCTTTATGGTTTCCCTGAGGAAAAATATTTGTGTCTCTTGTCTCTTGTGTTGTGCTTGTTATTCTCTCAGTTAAAAGATCCTAAGATCATAATGCTAGCTTATATGATGAAAAACTAACATGGTATCAGAGCTAACTTGACAAGAAGACATTGTGTAGCTACAGAAGCTAGGGCTTCTTACTTTTTGGGTCTCTCACCACAATCCATCAGCAAAAGTATGCTAGGCTGACTCTCCATTGAAGGGCGCATCTTTCTATCGAAGAGGAATTCGATTCCAAGCATTTTCAGTTTTCGATGCGGAAATTAGGGCTTTATACAGAAGAGGAATTTTTGAGTGAGACCAGCATAGGATTTTTACGCTCATCAAAAGAGAAATTTAGAGACCTAGATCAAGAAATTTGGTTGGGTGAAACTACGGGAAAGTCAAACCCTAGTTTGACCCCGAGCTAGAAAAACCCTAAATACTAAAACTGCTAAGTTTTGGTAAATTCGCTATATTCTGAGTTTTGTGAAGTCTCAGAAGCTTAAAAATGTAGGTGCTAAAGATAAAATTCTGATGAAGACTGTGTCCAAACATCACCCTCATATTCGCTATATTCTGGGTGCTATGATCCCTCTAAGTTAGGGTTCCAGCCTCTTCCAGAATTCATTCCTAAACAGGATACCAGGGGAGAATTGAAATATATTGGGATATAGATGTCCAAATGGAATTACTGAAGATGTTATAGAAATTTCATGGACTTTAATTTCAGTGGCCCGAATATCAGACTCAGAAGATGAAGCAGTGACACGTGGAATTCCATACAACTTCGCTGTTCTGAACAGTCCTGTAACAGGTCACCTTGGGAAAAGGATCATAAATCCCGAATGGTGAAACCAATTCTGATGAAACCTATGGTTTTAGATCAGGGAAATGTGATTTTACCTCATTGAGAAATTTTAGATACATAGTAGAATAAATTTCAGAGATATCACAAAAACAGTAACAGGAATTTCTGTAGAAGAAATGGGAAAACTAGGGCTTCCTGTTCCGGGAGCTTCCCTCCATTGTTTTCAGAAAAGAAGTACATTTTAAAACTCCATTTGAAGAGATATATATATCTATCCAATAATATCTGAAAGATTCCAAGTTTTGAAAATTAGGGTTTCTGTGGCAAACCCTAGATCAGCCAGCTTCGAAACCAAGACGGACACCTCAAATCGGTAAGATCTAATCCTTTGCTATTTTAATTTGAGGTTCTCATTTCAAAGTGTTCTATCACATCAGCTTGATGATAAGCTTGGTGAAGTTGACAACTTCCAAGTATGGAAGTATATTATCTCTCTGAATAAAATGTATTGGACACCTACATGAGTATAGAGGTTCCAGTTGCAGAGGGAGATGAGGCTAGAAGCCTTACACAAGAAGAACTTGGTCAAGGCCAAGAAGATCACGGTTGATTCAGTCAAGGATCAACTTGTACTACAAGTGTCTTCCCTAAAGACACCAAATATGTTTTGATTCCTTGACCAAGCTATTTGAAGGGAAGAACAAAAATCAGAATATGACCTTAAGAAACCAGTTGAAGAATGTGAAGATCCAGAATGCAGAGACCATGCAGTCATAAGAGTCTCTCAAATCAAAGAACAACTTGAAGCGATAAAAGAAGAAGTGAAGAATGCAGAAGTGGTGATGGCCACCTTGAATGGACTCCGAGGATCATGTGATTCATTCATGGAAGGAATATGTGCCAGAAGGAAGTGATTACCTTCAGCAGACTTTGGGAAGAAGAAGAAGCTCTACCCGTAAGAAGAGAAGATAAGATGGGAGCAATTAAAGATCAAGCTCTCACCATCCAAAGAAGATCCCTCAATCGATGAGGAATATGAAGATCTCAACTTTTGAAGAACTTCTTATCCACCCTAGAATTTGGATAAGAAATGATGCTATTATGAATGAAGAAGACGATGAAGCTGAAGGCTCAAGAAGGAGTCTACCCATGAAACAATTAAAGATAAGTATTCAATTGTCATTTCATGATATTGTTTTGTTATGCATTTGTTATATTACGTTGATGTATTATGCATGATAGGATGTTTGCATTAATGAAACTATACTACTAATATGCATGTGATGGGTAAGTAGCTCATGGTGCTATACAACTCTCCATTGCTACTTATCTAGAATGAAACCTCTTTGCTGACATATTGGATTAGTGCACAATCTCAATGTTGTCCTGGTAGAGATGGAAGGAATCTAGAAAGTTTCGTGACATATGGATGAATGTTGTATTGGATAAAGTAATTGCATGATCATATATTTATGCATAATAATTTGCTAGTATGAATATTCCTTATGAAATGTTTCTAACCATACAAATGCATTTGACTTGTAGGAAAGACCGCATACATAATCGCCTGCAAGCAAATAAGAATGAGAATTGTTCCAAAGAACAAGTGACGACTTTTCAAAATGAAGAATAATATGACGAGTGCAGTGACATCATTGATGTAGATCCTTCCAGCCACCAAGAATAAAGGGAATACCAATTCAAGAAGAATGATGTCAGGACGTAGTATCGAGACCTGAAGAGAAGTTCATAGTTCCATCATGCAGTAGATGGAAACATCATGTGATACAAAGCAATATTTGTAGCATGAGGATTCTCACGAAAAGAAGGCATAGAATACGAAGAGACATTTGCAGCCAGTAAGAATTGAAACACATACATGATGAGATTGATGAAGATCTTAACCTTTGCTACAAGGTTGAAGATGCAAGTCTATACAGTAGATGGTCACATAGAATATTAGTAGCATAGGAAGATACTTGTCTCTCCGGTACAGAATGTTTCAGTGCATAGAGTATAGAAGACAGAGGGAGTATGATGCTCTGCTTCAGAGGGAGTGACTACAGAATATCTTGAAGTTTGACATGGTACGACAGGATGGGCAGATTACTGATGACTCTAAGCTTTACTGAGAGTAAAGTGGATTCCAACCTTTGCTTCAAGGTTGAAGGTGGAAGACCAGTGATGCTCGTGTTATGTGTCGATGCACTATTTTCTAGGTATGGAGGTGTGGACAAGGGAAGTATGTAGTAGAGATCCTGAATAGGTTCAGGATGATGGACTGCATGAGCACACCTATGGCATCAAACCTGAAGCTATTGAGTGATGCTTCATTAGAGACGGTTAATGCTACGATGTATAGTCAGATGATTGGGTCATTGATGTACCTGACGAACATGAGACCAGATGTTTGCTTTGCTGTGAACACCTTGAGCCAGCACTTGATAGATCCAAGAAGTGTTCACTTGACTGCTGCAAAGCATATTTTGAGGTACCTGAAGGGTACAGTTGATTATGGGATCAAGTACAATGCGAATCAAAAGATTAACCTAGAGGGATATGTTGATTCAGATTGGGCAGGCAGTGCCATCGACAGGAAGAGTACTTCGGGATGTTGCTTCAGTATGGGATTAGGTGTGATCTCTTGGTTTAGGAGGAAGCAATCCTGTGCGGCACTGAGTACAGCTGAAGCAGAGTATGTCATAGCTTGTTCAGCTAGTTGTGAGGCAGTATGGCTGCAGAAGCTACTGTATGATATATTTGATCTCTAGTTGGATGCTAATTGTATACATTGTGACAACCAGAGTTGCGTGAAGTTGTCAGAGAATCTATTGTTCCATGACAAGTCGAAGCATATCGAGATCAAGTACCACTATATCAGGGATATGGTACAGAGAGGAGCAGTGAAGCTCCAGTATATTGCGATGGAGGAACAGATAGCTGATGTATTGATGAAGCCATTGGCTAGGCTGAAGTTTGAGTACTTCAGGGAGAAGCTTGGTGTTCTCCATATCGAGGTTCCCTCCAAGAGAAAGTGATGTGACCCATAGCCATTCTAACATGGTGAGAGGATTGGTTCCTTCCATGGTTAGATGTAACGGCTGAGACATTCTGTTATGGTGAGAGGATTGGTTCCTTCCATGTTAGATATGAGTGCTGGCCATTCTGTCGAGCAGGACAACTGTAAGGGAAATTGCCATTCTAGGAATGGAGGCACCTAGTCAGTTACCAGGTATCTTAGTCGAGGACTGGGGGCCATTCTGATATGACTTCTAGGATGTGTTCTCATAGGATCAGATGTGAGTGCGAGCCCTTCCATCACTGTGATAGGATGTGTTCCTGTCTAGATGGATGTAAGTGTAGAGCCTTTCTGGAGCGACTGAGGGATGTGTTCCCACGTGCTCAGATGTAAGTGCTGAAATCTTCCATCACTGTGATAGGATGTGTTCCTGTCTGGATGGGAGTCTTCCATCAATGTGATAGGATGTGTTCCTGTCTGGATGGATGTGCCCTTCTGACAAGTAGGTCAGATGTAAGTGCTGAAATATTCCATCACTGTGATAAGATGTGTTCTTATCTAGATGGGAGTCTTCCATCACTGTGATAGGATGTGTTCCTGTCTGGATGGATGTGCCCTTCTGACGAGTAGGTCAGATGTAAGTACTGAAATCTTCCATAATTGTGATAGGATGTGTTCCTATCTGGATGAATGTGCCCTTCTGACGAGTAGGTCAGATGTAAGTGCTGAAATCTTCCATCACTGTGATAGGATGTGTTCCTGTCTGGATGGGAGTCTTCCATCACTATGATAGGATGTGTTCCTATCTGGATGGATGTGCCTTTTTGACGAGTAGGTCAGATGTAAGTGCTAGGCGAATACCTACATGATGGGTAGGCCTACAACCAGCATGAAAAAGGGTTGGATCTGTATAACTTCCTGTGACAAGAAGAATCATGAGATAGCACCAGTGATGATCCATATCAAGTGATGATTGAGATCCAGTGATGATGATCCAGTAGTGATGATCTAGATCCAGTCCAGTGATCCAGATTGAGAGATGATCCAGATCGAGAGATGATCCAGATCTATTGATCATGTTCCATGGTGATCCAGATCGAGTGATTATCTATATCCAATGATGATGTCTAGTGATGATCCGGATCGAGTGATGATCTAGATCCAATGACGATGTTCAACGATGATCTAGATCAAGTGATGATCCAGATCCAAATGAATATGACTTACAGATAAACATGACTTTGAATATGACGAAGACCTGACGATGACCCAGATGATACAGAGAAGAACACTTGTGCTAATAAATTGTGTCGAGAGAATACCTTCCTAGTTAAGAGGGAGTGTTGATGTAATTGTAACTTTGGAATGTATTCACTTTTATTTCTTATCTATTGTAACCCGATGTTCATTTCGGTATGTATCGTAATGTATTTAAGTCATGTCATACCCCGATGTTTATTCCGGGAAGTTTCTATAATGAGAAATTCATGTCAAGTCATTGTGGGTAACCCTCTTATTGGTCAAGGGTTAAAGTCCCCACAGTTATGGGGCCCTTGGGTTATTAGACTATCCTAGTGAATTCAGCCCTAGGTGAGTCATTGTAAGTCGGGGCAATAGTCCCCACCATTGTGTTACCCTCCTATTGGTTGGAGGAGGCAAAGTCCCCACAAGTGGTGGGGCACTAGGGTTATTAGACACTCCTAGAGATGTCGGCTCTAGTAAGTAATTGTTAAGTGAGGCCGACATGTTGGAGTGCACTTCAAGTGAATGGAAGAATATAAATAGAGAGTGAGCCTCTCTATTTATCTCACTTGAAAGACTCACACTCACTCATTGGGGCACATGAGTGAGAGGAGAAGCTCTCTCAGTGTGAGAGAGAGAGACTGCTGCTGTGTGGAGATCATCTTACTATTTTGGTGCTGATTCTATCTTTGAGGAAGTTGCGGGGTTTTCTCCTTTATGGTTTCCCTGAGGAAAACTCTTTGTGTCTCTTGTCTCTTGTGTTGTGCTTATGTTTTATTGTTGTGCTTGTTATTCTCTCAGTTAAAAGATCCTAAGATCATAATGCTAGCTTATATGATGAAAAAATAACAAATTTTTGGCTCAAAGTTTTTGAAATTTGCACATAGGAGAGGTCATTCACACTTGTTAATGAGTTTGATACGTGTTTTCGGCCAGAGTGATCATTGTGACAAGTGTTAATAGTTCAAGCAGCGAATCATTAGGGTAAGTTGTGGTGGTGTGGAATTTATGATACAGAATAGTGGAACATTGATAATTATCCATGATGAGGAAAATTCGCCTTGAATTATGCATCTCCTGAAGCGCATGAAGAGCATACGAGGTTGTGGCAAAGTATTACCAGTTTGTAATCAAGGTTTGAAGAAATTCGGTAATTTAGGGATTTGAAGGGTGACTATTTGGCACTATTGTGGTAGTCAAAGAATGATTAAAGAATGAAATTGTACACCTAGGAGACAAGAAAATGCATTTCTAACAGCTGAATTCACTATTCTGACAGGTAGGAGGCGAATTACAATTATATTCCATGTATTTGGGTTCACATTGACAGAATATTAATTATGGAATTTAATGAAGAATTCTTTTATATAAACCCAATTGATTCTCAATGTCGAATTTTCTTTGTCAATATCATTAAGATACTTATTAGTTTAAGTGATAAAATCCAGTTTAGGGGTTTAGTTTCCCAACATATCATTTTCTGTCAAAATTACCAAGATCTGTATAGAGTTAGAGTTAGATTTCTTTACTGAAAGAAGAAATTTGTTCAATCATTTAAAATGAAGACGAGTGGGAAAACAAACAGAGCTGAACCCTTAGACATGTATTGGGTTCAAACTTTCCCAGACTATGCAAGATTGTTTTTAGAGGCAGGATGGTTAATATTTTTCGAGAAAATTGATGGGTATCACACAGAGGTCTCATATAAGTTTTCTCAGTGTTTGGATAAAAATATTGTTACTTTTAATACCTTCAATATTGAGTTGACCTGAGAATTGATAGCAGAGGCTACAGGGATCCTAGATGAAGGTGAATACTGGTTCAAAAAGTATCTTTTACCTTTGATGCACATAATTACTTGCTTCGAGATGTGGTTGCAGACTAGGTAAAAGGAGTACATATCCAGAAATTCAAACCAGAATGGAGAGAGCCAATAAAATTTCTCCAAATTTATATCACTTGTGAAGGATGATTTGCATTTGTTTTTATGTGTCATTTCAGGTTTTTGGATCATCTTAACCATCACGCAAAGATGAATCTTCCATTCTTTTTCCTTAAAAAGTCTACAAAAGATATCTACTAGGGTAAAGGAGCATCAAGACCATACTAAACAGTTTATATTTCATCATGGTATAATTATGCTAATCATAAGTACTGTGCTTCGAAAGAAGGAAAAAACAAGGGATTATTTTCCATTTTGGTTTGGATTTCGAAGACAGAAGGAAGATCAAGCTTAGAAAAAGACAGTTGAATAAAGGTCATAATTTGGTCAAGAAACTGAAAAAGAGAATCATAGTCAAGATTGAAGAGGATAACGTACCAGAAAAATCTATGACCCAAAGAGATGAAAATATTGAAGATGAACAGCAGACTAATATTGAGGAAAATGAAATATCAAAGCGTACAGGAATGAAGGATTTGGAGCCTGTAGAAGATAGTCTGCATGTAGAAATAAACCAGAAAGTAAAAGAAAATGTGAAAGAACAGGAACAAGTTCCTGTTACAGTACAGTCTGAAGATGAGGAAAATTCATTGTTTGATGAAGCTAGAGTTGACACTGAACAGGATGTATAGAAACAGTCTGAAGAAGGGGTAATGTCATGAGGGATAAAAAGAAAGGTGGTTCAGCTAGCTTTTATCAAACATCAAGGAAAAACTTTAAGCATGTTCGAGAAAATTAGGGTAGGTTGGAGGCCTAAGACTAAACCTAAGAATAAACTTACATTGAATATGAAAAAATTGTTAAACCCTAAACTAGGTCAAAAGAAAATTACAGTAATTGAAGACTCTTCATCTCAAGAAGAGTTAGAAGACAATTAAGATTTGAATGTAAAGGATCTGAAAGGGTAAGAAACAAATTATATTAGAAGACAAGTTAGCTTTCATTGAAACCAAAATTTCAAAGATATTTGAGGAAGTTCGAAAGAAGGTAATCTTAGACCATCATCAAAATGATTCAAAGAAGCAGAATTTAGTTATACCAAGTCTTTGTGCAGAGAAAGGAAGGGTTGCAGAGACATCAACCCAATGCAGTGTTGAAGTCAATGAATATTCAGGAGTCCCTGTGGCTATGACAGAGTAGCTGAAAGAAGATGAAGAGATTTTTAAGAAGTTGAAAATCCCTTCGATTCCAGAAGAAATGCATCTAGTATCAGAAGGGAAGTGCATTGATTCTGAGAATGAGAATTTGTAGAGGAGTATCAAACAATACACATATTGGATTGAGTACCTGCATGAAACAAATGAGGCATTAGTGACTGCTAACAGAATATTGAGAGAAGAGTTAGAGGAGGTAAATAGCCACTATCAAGAATTAATTGTAGTTTCTAAGGAGGCTTTAAAAAGGAAAAGACAAACACAAAGTCTGTATGCAGAACTGAAGCAAACCATTGAAGACCTAACAAAGCAAAATCAGGAGCTTGCAAAAAGAGTTGAAGTGCTGGAAGCTGATCATCAAAAAGCAAGAAGGAAGACTCAAGCTTTAGAAGGGATAACTCTTTTGGAAGAGGCTGCTAAGGACTTGTAAAGTTCTTTAAGAATAGTGGTTATTAGTTATTTTTTGAAAAAGTTCGTTTATTTTGTATGATTATATTCTTATTGAATAATTCGGTAGTCTGACCTAAAAGTAGTTTTTTCAGTTATGTAACTGTCTTTGAGAAACCAAGATAAAAGTAAGGCTGGAAAAAGACAGGGGGTTCGAATTTTTGTACAAGGGGAGGCTGTCAAGCTATTGTTTATGGAGCTAAGTGTCAAAAACTCTAATGTATTTTGAATGACTGATTATGAAATATATGAAAAGTATAAGCCCTGTTTAGCCTATTTGTTGGTTTCATTTCTGATTTGTTTGATCACTCAGTTCATATATTCATTTCTTGTTTGAGGTTATTATTCATGAAATGCTTGTTAACTATGGATGAAATTTAGTATTGTGATTATTGTGTCTAGGTTATGTTTTATATATTATGCATATCAGTCCTTTTTTATGCATGATTTAGTGTTTGCTTTAGCCTTGTGAAGTTTTTATCCTCTTGTTTACAAACTACACAACCAAAATCCTAAAAAACCTATTTTACTTAATTTTGTTTTATGAGATTGTGTTGGCTTGTTTTTTTGTAGTCTGAGAACAATTTCTGGCACTAATAGTGTTGAAGACCCTAGAGATGTTCCTGAAGCCCTTCCTGATGATGTGGAAGCCCTACATGGGTTGGAGAAGCATTAATGACCCATTTTGTGGTCATTTATGCTCTGACAGTGTCATGGTACCCCAAAAGAAGGCTTGGAAATCTCATAGGTGATGCCATGATGAATTTTGACCCTTAATGGTATCCTAGTGTGGTTTAAGTGGTTGAAGGAGCATAGGAAGTCCTTGGACCCACACTTAGTGGTTTGATCACGTTGTAACCATTTTTGGGGTCATGGTGCTCTTAAATGATGATGATGAGCTTGTATGGTCCTTGACAGGCTATGGAACCCATGAACATGTCCTTGGTATGATGAAGAATCCCATGAATACTTGGAAACTCTGATGAATACCATGATACCCTTGCAAAGGTCATGGATCCCACTACTTGTACTTCATGAAATCTTGATCATGGGACCCTTAATGAAGCCCTTGTGACTTGCTAAAACCTTTCCATTGATGATGATTTGCTAAAAAACCCTAATGGATTCATGAAGGAGATTATGGAAGCCACTTGGCCACCTAGAAACACTAAATGATTGGTTAATGATCCTTGCACTCTTGAAGGATGTGTAGGAATGATGAAAATGGTTTTGATGATATGGATCCAATGGTCTTACTCTTTCTTGTGGAATGATAGCACCTTGATGGTGGCATGCTCTTGGAATCCCTAATGGCTTGATCGTGAGGACACACTTATTTTTTGGAACTTATTACAACAAACCCTAAGACCATTGAAATGGTAAGGATGTTTGGAAAAAGGATAAGAAAACAAAGACATGATAAACCTTGATCAAGCCCTAAAGTTATGGATGTGGTTGACCTTTTGTTGACCCTAGATATTTAAGTGACATTTAAAATTTCAAAGTCAAAATAAAATTTTAAATTTAAATTAAATCCTTACCATCCTCACCTTGTTGAAGTCAGCTCCAATTAAATGAAAAAATAAATAAAAATAAAAATATTTTTTTTAATACAAGTCGGCTAAAAAAATAACAAAAAACCAGTATAAATACCCAATCAACATTCCCATTTTTAACAAACAAAAAATTGAGTTTTTGCTCTAAATTTTGGGGACTAAGGTAAGTTCATCACCGAGGAAGTAAGGAGCAGTTGACTGTGGAAAAGGAGTAGACTGAAATTTTCTGTAGCATAAGTCTCCTTTTGTCTTTTTCTTGGGTTTTACATTGTGACCAACAACAACACCTCTTTTGTAGTAGCAGACTGAGGATGAGTCCTGAAATGCAGAGTTTGTTCAGTAGCAAAGTAAAGGTACATTAGATAGTGAATGCGGATTTGTGGAGTGGATTGGAGATTTAAAATTTTTGTGTATAGGAGGTTCGCTTAGGAATTTACTGAGGAAATTAGGCCCTGTGGAAAGGATGAAATTTTCCAAGGTCAAATTAATTTTTTGGGGAATGTTTTCTTTGGAAAAAGCATGCTCGAAGATGAGGCCTAGAAAGACCATTTTTTGGGTTGTATTTAAACAGAAAATGAGGTCAAATATAGGATGAGTTTTTGGATTTTAATGTGTCCAAAATAAGCAAGGAAGTAACAATTCCACCAAGGTAGCTCCATAGGCAAAGGTATCATTTGAGACATTCAAGTTGAACGCATGTTCAATAATCTTGCTTCAATCTTTGATAATAGTTTGCAAATAGTCCCAAAATACACAGTGATGATTTAGACAGTGTCTGACATCTTATCCGATTTAGGAAAAGGAATGATTCCTTCATCTCCATAGTTCAAACATTTGAAGCAGAAACATAATTATTCCTTCGCTCTTATTAAATTTTGAATGACCAATTATGAAGGAAATCAAACCATATGTTAAAATCGTGTTGGGTAAATATGGAGAATAATAAAATCATCAGACTGAAGGTATGTTGGTTTGTCCTTGATGATTACAACTTCAATATGCATTGAATGGATTGACTATAGGCAATAATGGATCGAAGTAAGATGAATTGAGTTTACTCAGATAGTGAGATAGTGGGATTTACAACTATGAAAAGTTAGGAAACAATTTGCAAACACCAATGATGTTATTTCTTGAGAAATATTGAACACTGTACTGGGTTTTGATTGCTCTTGGTAACGACTAGTACATTGGATCAAGGAAATATTCACTACAGAAGTAGCCTGTTGGGTACAGATGAAGAGATGATTGAATTTGTGAGACATACAATTTTATACAGCAACTGAGAAGTTGTCGTGACTTCTTGATGACTTGACATGACAATGATGAAGTGGCATCTTTAGAACAATGAACACAGACAATTATGAATTGATGATGAAAGGTATGTTTTTAATATGATAGTGCATGATACACTAGTCTGTATGGTAATGAAAACATCAGTGTATATAGTGACATTATTGTATAAGCACTTATAGTTGTGTATTAATGAGGGTGATGGTACCTTGATGCGTATTTCTTGTTACATTATGATGATGTTGATGTTATGATATGATGCAATGTATGATGATGAAGTTTCATACTATGAAGTGATGATGAAAGTATTATATAACATGCATAGTTGAAGTCTGATATAAACCCTATGATGATGTGACACTATATTTGATGCTTATCAATTGGTGATGATGAGTTGTTGATCATGAAGATGGTGCTTGAGAAACATAAGAGTAGACTAGATGATGGAAAGAACTTTGTGCTTGATATGATCTTTGAGCAATACAACTGATGATCCATGAGAGCAGTTGTTTGATGCCTTGATAGTGACTAATAGTGTTGGTGAGAAGACCCGGTAGTGTTGCAGCAACGTTGACCAGAGATTAATGAGCATAGATGGTTGAGTAGCAGATTGATGAAAATTAGTGATTGAAATCAAGATTGCAAGAGGAATATTGCACTTGAGGATTGGGATTCTCAAAGAATTCTTAGTTGGAGATAAGAAAACTAGGTTGGGTCCTATTTCAGAGTTGGTGCTCTTTCTATCAGTTGGTGTTGATTATAATCGAGAAGATTGTTGTCTTCCTTGTATAAGAAATAAATATCAAAATTTCGAATAATCTGATGTCTCCTTTGATGTGATGAATGTGCTTATGACTCTCGTATGATTTAACTGATTCCTTTGATTATCTAATTGATGAAATAATGATTGATAAATTTTGGTTGACTAAAAGAAGGTAAAAATTTTATATTGCTCACACACTAATTCACCAACCCCTCTTAGTGTGGCCATTATGTCTAACAATTGGTATAAGAGTGGTCCTTCACCAGAATCCTCACAATATTGAAGGAGATCCTTATACACAATGGAAGAAAAGGAAGAGTAATCAAGCAATGATGTGCCTGTACTTGATATGAGAGATTATTCCAGTTGGAGGAGCAATATGAAGGGATACCTGAAAAATTTTGGTTTTTTGGAAATTGTGATCAATCCACCTGCTCCGTCAAACAAGAAGGGAAAATCAGCTGCACAAAAGGAAGCAACGGAGGACAATACTACAACCTTGAAGTTCTTCATTGATGGACTTACCAGCTCAGTGAAAGAAACTGTAGGGGAGTACACTTCAGCCAAATACCTATGGATCAAGTTGGAAAGTGAGTACCAGAAGAAAATACTAGAACTTGAAAAGATAGATAAGGAATTAGAAGACAATCCCATGTAAAATATCAATCAAGAATAATACAAGAAAGAATAGGACTCGAGTAAATCTATGGACTCTTCTGATTGCAACGCTATCTTATGTAATGAAATTGAGAAGGTTCTTATAGATGACGATGAAGGGCTATCAAAGGCTACACATGAGATACATCTCACGTTGTTGAATATTGATCTCAAAGTCAATTGGTTTCAAAACACATTAAATTTAATCCATAGTGAATTAATGAAGTTCAAAAAAAAAATCTTGGAATCCTTGAATGAATATCAACAGAAGACCACACTAGTACAAAATGAGGAATTAGCTACTATGTGACTAAAAATTCTAGTCACCACAGGTTTTTCAAGTGATTTACTACTAAATATGAGAAATTTTGATTGACCCAACTATAAATGACTAAGTTAGTCACCAGAGAACAAATATGACTAGATAATAAGTGACAGAGTTAAAAGTGACTATTATAATCGACCAATTTAGTCATGGTATAAAAAATGACTATCCAAAAGATTATGAATTAGTCATTTATGTTAGTCATTTTTAATTTTGTCATGGAAAATTGCAATTTTGACAATGAAGTGTAAATTTTGTAAATTTTCTACCTTCTATTAGTAATATTGGTGCCATGAACCTCGATCTTCAGAGATCCAACAAAAAAATTGCACGAATCCACTCTTGACCATCTTTATCCCCACTGCACCATTGAAGCAAATCGTTAAGTGCGTGCCAAAGGAAATTAGGTTCCTACAATTATGAACTAGGTGATAGAATTACAAGTACCATATCGATACCTAGAAGCATCATAACTAGTTGTTGATCCTTCAATGTAAGAGCCCTAATACCCTTACTGAGGTGCTTTTCTAACTTCAATATAAATATCATGATTTGTGACCGTCGAACTAGCTACACTAGTCATCGTAGCTTCACCAGGATCATTTCCTTTAAATGTCGTAGTAGTTGATCCAATAATAATTGAACTGGTCAAAGCACCAAGAACAATATTTTAAAAAATAAAAGACACAATTATAATTAAACTGGGGTGTTGACCTAGAAGCGTTCTTATATCCATATGCAGTAAAGGTAGAGGCCTGACCCCATCTCAAAGTTTCAGGTGAATATTTGATTCCTCGACCTCTTACAGGCTCGACCTCGTAGAATATGATATGTATAATGCAGTTATGACCTCTTCTTATCACTATCAAGTTAAACCTCCTTTATGCATTTGTGGCCAAGTAAATTTTGCATCTAACGTCACCACCCAACTGATTCACAATGTGCACAACGCTTCTCAGACAACGTCCTCGATCCTCGATTCAAGTTTATTATATATACTACTATAACAAAAATACCATTAAAAAAATATTATATAATAAAAAAATAAATTATTATATTTATATAAAACACAAGTTATTATATTTATATAAAACACAAATTAATTAAATTAATTAAATTTTATATGAATCCTAATTTATAACTTTTACTGTGAATTTTAACATTTTCTTGATAATATTGCTTATAATACTGAAACTTAGGTAGGTAGATTAAAATCACAGGTAAGTTTATTGGTTTATTGTGTATTTTTAACTTTCCCGTGATAATATTGGTTACAATACCCTAGCTTGTGGGTTGGTCGGTTACCGTGCAAAGTTGAACCCGTCTAACCCAATGTTGTCCCCTCAAATAAAAATGTAATGAATGACGCTCAATCGACTATTAATTAGGTTGAGAACATACAATCAATTCCCTATAAAAATTCCTTGCTACCATTTCTTGTGCATATGAATGCCAATTGTTGGAGAGTTTTTAACACATAAAGGTTATAATTGAGGATAAATGCTACTTGTTCAAAGGTAAAGGAACAAGCTCTTTTACCATAGTTTAAGACTATTTGAGGCATGCTTTATGGTGATTACATACCTATACTTTCCATATATCCACAGAATTGCAAGAAGAGAGGCTTTGTTGCTACTATAGGGTAAGTAAATGAGGTCAATGTCTCCCTAACTTCTTCAACATTTACTAAAAATGGAGTGAATGGGGTTTTCATAGAGGGTTTATATGGTTTGGAGATCGATGCTTTCAATTTCTATTAATCTTCCATGAGGGCCTTCCAATTGAATCTATAAACCATTGTGGCATTGAAGATATTTACTAGGTTTAGAGAATTTGATCTATAACAATGTAGAAAATGAAGAAGAGGATCCTTTGGGGTAGATCTATAGTTCGAATCATTTAGAACAGAGGAGGAGAATTCAAGGAGAATTGATGAATCGAGGGATTTGGTCGTAGGCAAAGAAGAAAATTGTGATTTGAAAGCTAAGCAAAATGTGGAATTGGAGCATGATGGTTTGGATAATGAGGTTTTTGGGAATGAAGGCTGGGTGGATTCATATTTGGGGATAAATATTTTTTGTGAGAGGGTTGGCGGAAGCATTAGGCGGATTCCCTTGGACAACTCACTACTCTGTGGTCGATTGCGATGGATGCTTCTCTGTTGGGGATTTTTTTTTGGGCAAGTGTTGGTAGCACAAATGCTATAATGACAAGCAGCCATGGCTATAACTTTGTGCTAATGATAAGGTATCTTGAATTTCTTATTTTATTTATGTATATGGTATTTTTTAATGTGTTTTGAGGCCTACATGCTCTATAATGCCGCTTCTATTCTAATAAAAATGGAAAAGTGAAATTAGTCAAGAATTAGTCAATTTTCTTAGTTTGTGTTTGAAAATTTGAGTCATAAAATATCTTAGTTCATTTAGGTTTTTTCTAGAAAATTTGCACTGAAGAGAAAATTAAAGTTACAATTCTAGATTTTGTAAAATGGAATGAGATTTGTATCAAGAAAAACATATTTGTAAATAGTTAGTACACCAAGATGATGGAATATAGCTCGGGTGGAAGAGGTGTGTAGCATTTGTATTTGCATATGGGATTTTTTTATCCATATGTGCAAATTTATAGATTCGGGGTGAAGATGGACCTATGTTATTTTATAGTCTAGATCAGTTGGGGTGATCCTTTAACTTTGTGTACACTTGTAACAATGCATTGAGTATATATGGTGAAATAGGTGCATCATATATTGAGTATGGACATGATCCCATATCCATCTTAACCTAGGAATGATTAGTCCAAGCTTGAGAATGCATATTCCCCTCAATAGATTTGCATTCATGTCTTTGAGTGACCATTGGAAATCGAATAATGCTTGGAATACCAAGTGATGACCTTGAGTGTTTTATGGTTTAAGGGGGAGAAAAGAGGAGGATCCTTCAATCACCTCCATATTCTTCTTTCTCCTCTTGAGATTATACTTAGGGTACGTTGAATCTTCCACAATAAAAAATTCAAATGAAGAAATCATAATTGAGAGTGCAATGAGAGTAATCCATTGTTGTCATCATGTACACTTAAAACATACTCATAAATACATGATATTATTTACTTCAATAGATTTCTAACCTACCAAAAATATCTATTACTAAAATGTCTCATGAATTTCACTTAAGGTCACCATCAAAAATTATTTTCTCACCCATTTTCATTATTCTGGCCCTAAATCTATTATAATTTGAAGAGGAATATTTTAATTGTTTCCTAAATATATAATTTGAAAAGGAATATTTTAATTGTTTTTCTTATATATGTTTGAGTTTTTATTTTTTTTGAATTTCTAAATTGAATTGATAAATATTCCAAACCCACGAAAACCCAGAGAAATATTGAGCATTCCAAGAAGTGACCATTGAAGGAGTGCCAAAACAATTCAACATATTTGGATGCGCCCCCTTCCCACTGGTTTGTTCCTTGCTTCCACTCATTGATGTAGTTGTCATGTTAATCATTGATTTGGGGTTTGGGCATTGCAAATACTCATTGTACAATATGATCAAAATGAGATGAATTTGGCATGTGGATGATTTTTAGGGGCATACATGAAAACTCGTATTGGTGGGGAAGGATCTTATATTTTTCCATGGAAGAGGCCTCTTCTCCCACTTTCCCAATCATTGAGGATTTTCACACAAGATAAACCCCATTTTTATCCTGTAAAACCTCATTTTGGATCCGCTTAGGATGATTCTATCCAGATAATTTTGTAGTCCCCATTAAAGGTCGAGATTCCCAAATCCTTGGAGGGAAAAAAATGAGGAGGATTTATCCATCACTACACTAGTGTGTACGTTTGTTCAACATCTCCTAATCCACAAAAACCCTATAATGTATATGTACACACTGCAATCTATATTCCTTCTTCAATTTCGAGTGGATCCCAATAGGCCATCGTCGAACTTGGAAGGGATATTTCCTCATCAAATTTATGTGTGTGTTAAGTACAATATTCAGGAATTATACAAGATCACTTCGCAAGAAATATCGCAGGGGAAGATTATAGTCTTTGTCTCTAAATATTCATATCCAGGAGAACTATCAAGGTAAGTGACACATAATTCATCTTTATTTCATGAATTTAGTTGTTGGGAATATTTTAGTTCTGCGAGTTTTTAGTTGTTCGATTGCATTCTAAAATGCACATCTCGTTCAAGTTAATGGATCCATTTCAACACTTATAATTCCATGTTTAGGGATCCATTTGATTTATCGATTCCAAAACTATAACCGTTACTGAGCTAGATTACCCTGCACAGTAATGCCCCAAATCCTCAAAATTTCCTTCTTGAACACAAATGTATAGATTTAGATTCTAGTATCTAGTTTTACATGTACCCTCAACTCTTAGTAGGCAACAAAAATCACTTTGGAGACTCAGACAGATCATAATTAATTTTTGTAATTTGGCTCAAGATAGAATAAATTATTTTTCAATCCTAAAATCAAATATACATGATTTATATTCTCTCGTTGTCATTTTGCATTCAATAGGCACATCTTGGACAATGCAGCTGCTCCTTTTGTTGATCAATGCAATAGATTTTTCTTACCCAAACTTATTTTCTGCTAGTTCTCAATATTTAATATCCATAATTGTTGGTTTCCATAAGTACTTGGTGGAAATACAAAAATAATTTACTATAAAATAGGCTACAATTACTTTTTTTCTCTCCAGAAGCAACTCATATAGCAGTGCATCAGCTCAGTAACATAGAATTTGGAGGTTCATTTTTGTCTGTCTTCCCTTTGAATGTCTCTCCTGTACTGGACCATAAGAGATCTGTATTTCTAGCTAGATGTCAAAGAAATGCTTAAATGGCCTTGGCACAGAGTAAGGAATTGGTCGTCAGTCGTTATGATCCTGATGATCTCGATCGAATTACATTATCTTGCTCACGCATGCTCATAGGAATATATCATCTGCATTGTAGGAGTAGAAAATCTAATGATTATGTTTTTATGCCTGGTATTGATCTATAGGTTACTAAATACCAACAAAGGCAAGCCTTAGGATATTCCCTAGTCCATAAATTTATAGATGTTTTCATCATTCGACTTCCTGCTAATATGCAACCTGCAAATTCTAGCTTTGAGTGTTTGAACTTTGAAGTGTGGGAATTCATGGTATGCATCCAGAGATTCAATATCTTCCTTGACAATAGAATCTATAAAACCTACTAATCCTGATGGCATAGCACGAGGGACAACTGAAAAAATATGAAGATGTGGAAAAAGCAATGGTGAGTCCTCATGAGTCAGACCATAAAACTAATGGAGAATATGGATAGAAGGAAATACCAGCAGCAACACCCATTCAAGGTCCTCAGAATGCTTCTAGTGATTTTGTACCTGTATCTCCTAATTCAAACCCTATAGAGAACTAACTCAATCTTTACTAAGGGCACAAAACAAATAAATCATATGCATTGTAGAAAGGGTGGTTTGTGAAAATGTAAAGATGGGTAAGATATTGTTGTATATTCTTGTATCTTCTTAGTCATGAAAGACTGTAGTTTCAACACTGCAGCATCCTAAGTTGTTTAAAGTCACACTTTAAGAAGAAGCATAGAAACAAATTTGGGGCATTTTGTTGCAGGTATTGTAACATGTTATTACTGAAAATCAATTACTAGATCTTTTAATTCCAAATATAACAATTACCTTACAAAATTGAAATAGATACATGGTGTACATGAAAAGTTTGCATTTAGTTTCTTCTTAGTGATTACAAGATAATATAATTATTATAGGAATTCATGCATGTTGCTGGAAAAAGAAACATCCTTGGATGAAGTTAATATTGTATAACGGATGGTGTTCTAGAACAAAATCTTGTAATTATTAGTAATAGACATAAATTATAGCAGTATCTGATGACTCGTGTGAATATCTTCATAAATTTTAATTTTGATGGGCCAATGAAGTGATAAAAATCAATTAGTGTTATGGTCAAATAGCATACTTTTTTTATTTTATTTTGCACCAAGGGTGATTGTCCACTCTCTTGATACATTAACTCATTCTTCCAAAATATCAATATTTATACATTTAGAGAATAGATGTTTTATTTGACTGGAGTATACTTTTGTATGCAATCTTAACCATGTATGTTATATATAATATCCAATTGGAACACAAATGAGATAATATTTACTCTCTATAAAAGGGGATATAAAGATAGCTAAAGACCTCAAATAATACCAATGGATGCTCCAAGAAATGACAGTAGGGTTTAGATGTTATTCTTGCACTCAAAAGGAACATTCATGACATATATCTTGATATTATTTAGCATAATTTATGACAACATTACTTATGTTTTCTATTAGATAGCATTAACTACATCAACTTCCTTAGCTTCATTGTAGAAAATTTTCCTTGTTGTCATATTTCCAGCCCTTGGTTGTGTAGACTATACAATGTCTGATCATGGTATATGTTTGTTGTTTATTTATAATCATTTTCCTCATTTGGTCTTGTGTATTTTTTAGACTTGTTCTTCAATTAAGTTTTATCCCCACGTAAGTGCCCTATTTAATCTCTTGCAACTATAAAAGATTGAGCCATGCTACTGGAATCATGTTTTCCAACAGCATCACTTCTGGCATCTTTGACAAAAGTTACTTCCTTTGGTGTTGATAGAATTCTTGAAGCACACAATCCAGATGCACATAAATATGCAACCCTAACTGATGGAATGCTTCTGGGTCCAGATGTGGAAGTTGAAGAAATGACACTAGAATAACCAATGCTTTTCCGGGTGATACTTGCAGGAGTGACACCTATTTCTATATTCTGGACTATACCAACACTCTTAAAAGTTTTGGGACTATTCAGACCATCTAAATTTAAATCCTCCTTTGGTTTATGGCCATCTTTTGTTCTCTTTGGATCAGGATTCTGGTAGATAGCCGTGATGTTTTTCAGCTGATTATTAACCTTGGAAGCTTCTTGTATTAACTTTGAACTTGTTGCAACTCTCCTTGATGCGTGACAAAGAAAAACTTGCATATATCTTTGATAGTCACTTATAGGATGTACAGAGTCATCGGGATTCAAATATCTATATTTTTGGGGCTCACCCACATCACTTTAATCTTTAGTTGAAGCATCAATTTCTCATGTTACAGATGACAATACTCATGTTAGTGACTCATCCTATCCTCTTATTGCAACTCCATTATTCAATGATGATGGAGACACCTGCATGATTTTTTTGTACCAATTACTCTTCCTTGAGATAGGTTAAGGCCTATACCTAAGTGGGTTATCTCCACTCTTCTTGATGCAGTAGATTTTCTTAAATATCCATCCACGCTGTCAAGAGGAATCACCTTTACCTCAAGCACTTCTTTATTAGGATGTTGACTATTTTTAGTACAAATATGATGCATGTGAGTTTCTTTCTATCCCATTTGAGCAATATCAAAATGAATGTTCTCCACCATGGGCCACTAGTCAATTTGTTTTTGTCCTTGCCGAACTACAATATCTCCCACATAAAATTTTATGGAGATCACATCTCAATAATCGAGATTCAATAACCTTGTTGGATTTATGAAGGATTGATATGGATTTTGGGGGAGTGATGTGTCTATCTCCTCAACATTAAGGGGTTAAACAAATTTGGTAACCTTATATTGTAATGATGTCTCTTTGTGTCCGCTATCCAGCTCAACGGGGAGTGTTGGAATTATTGATATAATTTGGATAGTTAATACAAACCTAATCAAATTTGAATATGTAGGCTCAATCATTCCCATAACACACACTTGAAGGGACACTTCACTTCTTCAAGGGCCACCTCACATGAGTTCTTTATAAATACACAATAAGCTCTCATTTGTACAATCTTATATTGTGATCTTCATCTGAAATACAAAGTGTTATTAAGCCCAAGAACAATTAATTTTCACATTCTCTCTCATGGTTGGCATCTCTCTATGGAATGCTTGTGTATTTTTTTTTTAGCACTTGTGCTTGGATTTTGCGTTCTCCTTCAAGCACACTAGACCTATCTCTTTAGCACATTTGTGAGAAGGTTATTTCAAAATTTGGGTAAGATTTGGTTCCATTGATACTTCTATTGATCTTTATAAATCTTAGCACAAATGGGAAAAAAACCAAGACTGAATGTTCTTAGTACTCATCAGTTCAACTCTCTAACAATAATTAAATATAGTGTGACAACCTTCAATGTCCCCTTCAAGTTCTAAGAAAACTCCTCTCCTAAAATATCAGTGTGACAAATCATTTATATGAGGTTTCACATCGTGATTTCATCACATTGATGGGTTGCAACCGGTACTTTTGGAGCATTGAATGGACTTGGGGACACATATATCTTCATGGAGCCTTTTTTTCTTCTTGACAGTGGATTTTTTACTGGAGATATTTAGTGGAATAAATCCACTTCTCTATGGTGGACATTCATGGTTGATGGTCAATGTATAAACACCAATATGGAAATGCAGATTCATGATCATGTTTAATACTTGGAGGTTCATCGCCTTACAATAATTTTTTAAAACTCTAATCAGACATGTTTCAACTCGGAGTTGGACTCGGACTCAGACCAATTTGAATTTTATGACTGGTTTTACTGAAAAATACATAAAATATAAAAAAAAACTAATAAAATATATATTAAATATTCCCAAACATTATAGACAAAATATGCAAAATATGCTCATGTATATACCACGTAAGGGTGAATATATCAAAATGGTCCAACATCGTTAATAGGGATTTTGAAATTTGAAGTAGATGAGGATATGAAACCTGCAAATCAACCATAGTAGCCCAATTAGAATCATATTTAGGGGATGGAAAACTTCTTAAGGCCACCAATCTCTAAGTTCGTGGGATCTATCCTCCCACCTCAATTAATGAGTGATAATAAAAAATTATGGTGGTTCCCTACTACTAGGATGCATCAAGCCTTACATGATGAATATACTATTCAAACTACACCCTCAAAACTTTACAAATATTCAATATTTGGGTTCAATCATGTAACTAGGAAAACATGAATCCTCTAGCTTAGTTATAATGATGCAGTTCTTTTGATCAATTACTTTTTTTGCAACTTCTAGGGGGGAATATATGTGGTAGTAAAAAATATCTGAAGACTCTAAGTAAGATAGAAAACCGGAAATTTGTTGAGATACAGATAAACTGCAACATCTTTTAAGGTCCAAGACTAGTATTTTAAAGGTGTAGTTCATGATAATGCAATATTATAGTGTTGTGATGAGAAATGAACTGATTCCATTATCATGAATGAGGACCATTGTAAGTGTTGATGTTTCTGGCTATCCATACTTTTATATTTTAATTATTTTTATGGATAGTCATAGGAGCTACATCTGGGAGTGAACTCAGACCTATAGAAATAAAACCCAGGTCTTTGTTTAATAGTAGTAGAAATAATGGAAGTAAAAGAAAAATAATTGGAAAGTAATGTTTTCTGCAATTTTTGGTACAGAACAACTAAAACCTTTTGACTAGTCAAGTAATGCTTGGATTATATTGGAATAACAATCTAGTTTTCAGCTCAATGTTGTCAGTATTGTAGATATTAGATTTATGACTAACTGTAAAATTTAGTATTTTGAACAATAACTATCCAAATAAAATACCGAAACAAAATAAACTCATGTTAGAAAAGGAACCGATGCTGAGTAATCTTCTTAGGTAAAGGAGAATCTGGGCTTTGATCGGCACTATTCTCCGGTGTTTTATCTTTCTCTTCATCTAGATCAGGTGACCCATTTGACTGAGAAATGGTGTTATTTTCAGGTTTAGAGGGACTTGCTAAAGACTGTTCCTGCTGCTTAGGACTATCAGACAATGGAATTGTGGGTAAATGGTATAGCCTTTCAACAGAATTATCCAAGTCACTATCTAAAAACTTTTATGTCTTCACAATATCAATATATTCATATTCATCAACATGTGATTTTTTTACCTATTCAAACAATGTTACAGCATTCAGTGGGTATTCACATAGATCCAAATCACACAGATTCCAAATCCCATAGACCAATGACCTACAAGGAAGCCATGGATCCCATCTCAGGAACAATTGATCAAGGTCACCCTTTGCTGAAAGAGGGGTAACATCTTAGAAGAACTCATTTATGAACAATCAACTAAATTTTCTATGTTCTAGCTACTTACTCAACTGCGAATAATGTTTTCCTGGTTGTTTCCTACATGTTTTCTCATCTCTGTGTTTCTTTTAAAATATTTAGCTAGTAATTTGCCTTCATAGGAGTGCTTAATGATTACTTAAATGGAATTTTTTTTTGGGTAAGAAGCCTGTTTTGTTTCCTTCAATTTAGTGTGGAGGAAAATTGACATATTTCTTAGAATAAGCATTTTGTGAACAAGATATTGGACAATTGAACAACAACTTGCACACCATACAATAAACGATTGTTATTTGAGGCCTGGAGATTTCATGGATCTAGAACCATAAGTGAGCATGTAAGTCACGACTTTGATTTCTGGCTTCTTTCTAGTTTCAAATATATGGTCAAAATATGAGATTGGTTGACTCTGAAGTTTTTGACCATGTAGATAAAGAACTTAATTACCTTCAAAATAATGCACATTGAATCAGATTTAGTGCTTGATTAAGATTTCATTTTGTAGCGAAGGATCTTTCACTAAGTAGTTTTTGGATGACGCAAGAACCTGAAAGTTTTGGTTCCCTATTAGAGTTATCCTTGGATGGGAAGAATCCACTGAAACTTGGAAATAATATATCTCGAGCATTTGTGGAAGATGGTGATGAGGTCACTTTAACATCATGCTGTCAGCTTAGTACATCTACTTTATTAATAAAGTATTTTTATTCTGACGTATGATGATTCTTTATTAACCTGTTATATGTGAGTGGAAAAGTAAGTTTTTTGTTGAATAGCATTTTCTTTATGTTATAGGAGAATTGTACAGTGTGTGCCAATTCAATATTCTTATTTTGATCTTTTTCCTTTATATTTGTATGATGAAACCACCAATTCTATATTTCAATGGTTTGTATTTGAATTTTTTACCATATTCATCATTCCTTAGAAAATGGTACCAAATTTTAATTTACACAAGGCTTTTGTAAACATTAAAAGATTTACAATATTGAATATATTGTATGAACATCTTATTTAACCCTAGCTATATTGTATTTCAATGGTTTGTATTTGAATTTTTCACCATATCCATGCATCCTTAGAAAATGGTACCAAATTTTAATTTACCCAAGTCTTTTGTAAACATTAAGAACTTTAAAATATTGAATATATTGTTTGAACACCTTATTTAACTATGGAGCAGGTGATCCATATGAATGAGAAGGTTTGCTATTTTCGGGTTTAGAGGGACTTGCGGAAGAATGTGCTTGCTGCTTAGGACTATCAGGCAATGGAATTGTGGGTAAATGTTATAGCCTTTCACTAGAATCATCTAAGTCACTATCTAAATAGTAAAAACTTTTATGTTGTCACGATGTCAATCTCTTCATATTCATCAAAATGTGATATTTTTACCTATTCAAACAATGTTATAGCATTCCGTGGATATTCACATAGATCCAAATCACATAGATTCCAAATTCGATAGACCAGTGACCTACAAGGAAGCCAGAGATCCCATATTAGGAACAACTGATCAAGATCACCCTTTGCTGAAAGAGGGGTAACATCTTAGAAGAACTCATTTCTAAACATTCAACTGAATTTTCTATGTTCTAGCTACTTACTGAACTGTGAATAAGGTTTTCTTGCCTATTTCCTACATGTTTTCTCATCTCTGTCTTTCTTTTAAAATATTCATCTAATAATTTTCCTTCATAGGAGTGCTTAATGATTACTTAAATTGAATTTGTTTTTGGGTAAGATGATTGTTTTGTTTTCTTCAATTTAGTGTGGAGGAACATTGACACATTTATTAGAATAAACGTTTTGTGAACTAGATATTGGACAATTGAACAACAACTTGCAAACCATACCATCAATAGTTGTAAACATTAAGAAATTTATAATATTGAATATATTGTATTTCAATGGTTTGTATTTGAATTTTTCACCATATTCATCCGTCCTTAAAAAATGGTACCAAATTTTAATTTACACAAGGATTTTGTAAACATTAAGAAATTTACAATATTGAATATATTGTATGAACACTTTATTTAACCTTGGATCAGGTGACCCATGTGACTGAGTAGGGGTGCTATATTTAGGTTTAGAGGGACCTGGTAAAGACTGTTCCTGCTTCTTAGGATTATTAGGCAATGGAATTGTGGGTAAATGGTATAGCCTTTCCAAAGAATCATCCGAGTCACTATATAAATACTTTTATGTTGTCATGATGTCAATCTCTTCATCTTCATCAACATGTGATGTGTTTACCAATTCAAACAATGTTAGAGCATTCAGTGGATATTCAGGAAAATCCCATAGATCAGTGACCTAAAAGGAAGCCACACATCCCATCTCAAGAACAACTGATCAAGGTCACCCTTTGCAGAAAGAGGGGTAACATCTTAGAAGAATTCATTTCTGAATAGTAAACTGAATTTTCTATGTTCTAGCTACTTACTGAACTGTGAATCAGGTTTTCCTGGCTGTTTCCTACATGTTTTCATATCTCTGTGTTTCTTTTAAAATATTCAACTAATAATTTTCCTTCATAGGAGTGCTTAATGATTACTTAAATGGAATTTGTTTTTGTGTAAGATGATTGTTTTGTTTCCTTCAATTTAGTGTGGAGGAACATTGGCACATTTCTTAGAATAAACGTTTTGTGAACTAGATATTGGACAATTGAATAAAAACTTGCAAACCATACCATCAATAGTTCTAATTTAAGGCTTGGAGATTTGCTAATATTTGGAACCATAAGTGGGCCTGTAAGTCACGAATTTGATTTCGGGTTGCTTTCTAGTTTAAAATATATGGTCAAAATATGAGATTGGTTGACTTTGAAGTTTTGGACCATGTAGATAAAGATCTTAATTACCTTCAAAATAATGCACATTCAATTAGATTTAGGGATTGCTTATGATTTCATTTTGTAGTGAATCATCTTTCACTGAGTAGTTCTTGGATGACGCAGGAACCTGAAAGTCTTGGTTCCCTATTAGATCTATCCTCGGATGGAAAGAATAACTTGAAAGTTGGAAATAATATATCTCGAACATTTGTGGAATATGGTTATGAGGTCACTTTAACGGCATGTTGTCATGTTAGGACATCTACTTTATTAATGAAATATTTTTCTTCTGACGTATGATGATTCTCTATTAACTTGTTATATGTGAGTGGAAAAGTAAGTTTTTTGTTGAATAATAGTTTCTTTATGTTATAGGAGAGTTGTACACTATGTGCCAAATCAATATTCTATTTTTTCCCTTTATATTTGTATCCCTTGCAATGATGAAACCACCAATTCTGTATTTCAATGGTTTGTATTTGAATCTTTCACCATAGTCATCCGTCCTTAGAAAATGGTACCAAATTTTAATTTAGAGAAGGATTTTGTAAACATTAAGAATCTTAAAATATTGAATATATTGTATACACACCTTATTTAACCATAGCTATATTGAACTACTGAGGAATGAAAACAATGTGTACTATTAGATATATCATATCCACACCTTACTCTTAATGTGTTAATGTGCGAGTATTCTCTATTTGTTGAAGTGCAACTTCTGTACAAATAAATAACATTATGGTGTTATTTTTTACCGATCAACATCTGATTTAGAGTCCCAAATATATATTGGTTATGTTGATTGTCTTAGATTAATCGGGAACGTAAGGGAGAACAGATAGATTGTGCTCTACTGAAAATTTTTTAGGGCATATTTGTGGAGATTGGGATGGATAACATGGATTACTATGAGACAAACTTTGAATCATCCATGTTGGAAGAGAGTGCTGCATACTACTCTGGAAAGGATGCTTCATGGATTTTGGAAAATTCATGTCCAGATTATATGCTCAATATCTTCCCTAAATTTTGTTTTTTTCATGAAAATTTATATGTAAACACTCTTTGAAATGAGCTATAAACTAAATAATTTTTTTTTATCTTCTTACAGGCTGAAGAATACTTGAAGCTTGAGAAATAAAGAGTTAGTAATTATTTACATGCAGATAGTGAGAAATATTTAATAGGGGTAAGATTCCATTTGTAAGATTTCTTGTGAGTGCATAACTTGTTGTCAAACAATTTTCTCATTTTTAATTTAAAATTCAATCACTCATGTAACCGAACACCAAATTTTTTTTTACTGTTTTAGTTCAATCTTCCTCACTTCATTTTTTGGTTGTCTTTTTGGATATTTCTATGTAGAAAGTAGAGCATGAACTCCCTTCCCAGTATGAAAATTAGCTTATTTTGAAGAAACATCCAGGGTGTGATTCCTTGCTAAAGGATGGGAAGGTATGAATTTGATGCATGGATTTGCAATGTGAAAATATGAAGTCCCTAGTATATTTTCTTCTAATGAACTTATGAATTGAAAGTGAGTATTCACTGCAGATGGATGACCTTTCAAGAATGTATAGGTTGTTCTGTAGGATACCAAAAGGTATGGAAGAAATAGCCCAATTGTTTAAACATGTACTTCTTTAAGTTATTTTTGCTTTGCTACTTGATGGGAAATTTCCCTATATGAGAAGATTTTTAGAACTCAAAATGATGTTTTGAGAAAATAGGACCTTTTTTCAGCTTTTTTTTCCAAATAAATTTATATGCATTTTAGCATGTTACTAATGAGGGAACAACACTGGTTAAATGAGAAGAAGATGCAGCAAACAATAAGAAGGTAACATATTTTAAAAGGAGTATGAAATTGACCACTAATTTAGTAATTAGGTGCATATGAGGCCTAAAATATTTGTAGCATTCTACACTTTCGCATGTCTTGACAAAATCATAGATTTAAATTTATGCTTTCTAGTTGCTTGGGAATTTTGAAAACATCTTCAACACTTATTATATTATCATCCCGACCTAAAGGATTTTGTGATGTAGTTAGAGAAAAAGGATAAAATCTTCTACTAGTGGTTCATGCGGGGGGGGACATCAATTTTCAAGACACAAGAGAGGTGGATTCTAGGGGTTAACTGACCAAGCTCAAACTTCCACCACCCCAATAATCATCAAATGGGGAAAATGACCCATATTTTCCTACACCTTTTGAAACTAGATGGATATCCGTAGGTGAAAATTAGCATAGATCACCAAATTGTTAAACTACGTGAAATTCCTCTCATCCTTAACATCTTTTAACATTCATTCCTTAAATTTTAAAATAAAATAAAAAGCTTCATGTTAAATATGTTGCCAAGATGCTTTGAATTCAATGCCAATTAGAGGAAATTTCTACTCAAAATGGGCCTTTTAACTTTGATTCAAATTCCATGTCATCATCTGTTAGCCAATGAAATTGATCTAAATTTGAAATACCATATATGTCTTAAACACCTTTTTAATATAAATTTGGGGATAGGTATCATAAAAAAAACTACTTTTTTTGTTTGTATTTTCAACATATCTCCCTGTGTTTTTACTCTAATTTCGCATCCAACGAGATCTCCCGATCGAAATTTGAGTAAAAACACGGGGAGATATGTCAAAAATACAAACAAAAAAGTAGTTTTTTCTTTTCTTCCTCCAAAATTAATAAATATTATTTTATTATTTTAACTATTATTTTACTAATTCTTTTTAGGAGGCCCATTTTGAGTTGAAATTTCCTCTAATGGGCTAAGTCATTTTATCCCCCGGGAGGATTACTTTCCAAGAAATATGAAAAGGAAGGATTTGACTACAAATAAGGTAGGCCCATTCTGAGAATGCTTGAGAAAAGATATAGTACCAAAAAAACATGCTCGATAGTCTCATTTTTACCACAAAGCAGGCACTTGGGCTGTGATATTCGCAAGCAGTGCAGCCTATTTGGTATTTCCCAAGCCTATGCCTAGCAACATTAGGGACCAAGAAAAGATTCTAACTTTTGTGGAAGATTTCCACAAGGGAGAGATTCAAAATAAACATATCTTTTTTGTTTATTTAAGAAACTAAATATTATTGAATGTATTTTCAATTAGTATCTTTGCACATAACCAACATTACCCATGAGGAAACTTGTAATTAATAAAGGCCTTAAACGGGTTCCAGCATCAGTCCTTCCACCAGTGCACGAGAACATGCAATCCAATTTTAATAAAGAGATGTTAGGGACAAGCCTTTTAATCTTGTCCAATATTAGCATGTTAGGATTGGCCACTCTTTCAAGTTTTTCCATCTTTTCCAATCTCTTTCCTATTAGTCAAACATATCAGGAACAATCAATTGGAAAAAAAACAAGTTGTTTTAGGTGGAGGGTTGTTATTGAAGAGGACAACAAATGACCACCAAAGAACATGATCATTGAACGAGACTTTTGAATGAAGAGAATCTTTCCAATGGAGCCTAGAGTTGATGGCCTTCTAGGCCTTCCATATGCTATTGTATACAAAAGTACCTTGAAATAATTTGCATGCTTCTGCAACAAATTATCTAATCAATTGTTCTATATATTTGTTTTTCCTATTCACGTGGCCATAAAGGCTATCTTGGAAAGATATTTTTTTGACCTGATACTGTTGCATTCATATTTCTATTTAATTGAATATTAGTTGTTTCTTTGTTCCCTCTCTGTTTCTTTCTCAACAAGCACTATAGCCAAGGAGGTCCAGAAATAGATGTGATGTAAATGTTTTGGAAATAGATATATAAGGTCCATTGGATGTAGCTTGGTCGGTTAAGATTCCAGCTGGAGTTGGGGAAAGTTTGCATTGGAGCAAGGAATATTGCAACACTTTTTTCATTGTATTGCTTGTACTAGTCATGCTACAATTATAATAAGATTTGAGGACTGTGGTAGCAGGATCCCATTTTTTAGATCTGACTTGTATCCATCCCTTCAAATTTGTAGCATTTTATCATTACGCAAATCTAAAAATGTAGTAGCAAGAGACCTTCTTTCTAGATCATGGACATGCAACAAAATCTGGATTCCTGAAAGGTGAGACATGGAGTATTATGTAGCATGATAAAAGGTGACACTACCAATAACACTAGGTTTGTTGCATTCAGATATGAAGCATGGTAACATCAAATGATTCTAAAAGTGCAACATTTAGGGTTGCTTCAAAGCGATTCAAACCTGTCCATCATTGGCATGTTTAATGAGCATTTTCAAGCTTTAAAAAAATGATAAAGGCAGACATACAGTCACTCAAATATTTGAACAAAATCCATTGTTAGCAAGCGATCTATTCTCTTAAGATATGCACCTACTATAAGAGGAGATAATGTTCTTAATGTCCAACTAATGACCAAAAAAATAGGTCAATGGGAGTGCAAATGTAGCTCCTATAAAAAATTAAAACTATATCTATGAAATAATAAAGTAAAAATTAAAGATACAAGTAGTAAGGCCACCTCCAAAACATATATATAACCGTATCCAAGGCACGGTGAAGAGTGAACATGAAGCAGATGAAGTCAAGAAAATCCAAGTCTAATAGTCGATGGCAATGGGGGTGAACTAGGCATTGGATCGCTATCAGTCCTTTGGAACTCTCTAGGTTTCAAACTGTATGATGCTTGTTGAATAAATATGCCAATTTCTTTCGAATTTTAGAAGAAATTCAATCTCAAGATTGCCTAGTAAGTAAAAAATAATAATTCATCTCTTCAAAATTTTCTATTAGTTTATATTCGTAGATGTCTATGATTTTTTTAAATATTGTTGAGGCTTCTAGGTTGTTTTCTTTTGGGTTTATGAGTTGATGGGTATCAAATACATGAAGGATTTTATCAAAGACAATTAAAAGTAAGTTGACTGTACCTATCCATATTGCACAAGAAATTGCTGAAATTTGTACTACTGTTGAATTTCCATAAAGTAGAGGACAATATGGAAAAACATTGCTACTATGGTAAACATAAGTTAAACTAGGATAATCCTATATTCCTTGTTCAGAAGGCCATACACGTCTATATTCCTGTGAAGGTACAATCCTCTCAAGGAAAGCCATCGTTAAAATACTGTGAACAAGAGAAACAGGGATAATGATTGCTATTGATGATAGAGATATCATTCAAAACTAAATATAAATATCGCCCCCTCTATTTTATAATGTGGCAAAAATATAGAAGGGTTAATAAATCTTCACAATGTGCATCACACTCTTTTGATATATCTGGTTTTTTCATGTTGTGTTCCAAAAGTTGCAAAGAATAGGGAGGAGTAATGATCAACTGCTCTAGTTTTTAGATGTCAGATAGTCTTCTTCATGATGCGAACAACAATTTAGAAACATTGATATTTTGTTCTCAGACTTTGTAGACAAAGGTATGGTTATCTTTTTTAGTTTCTTGGTTAACTTGATTTCTTTAAATTGCCTTATGTCTCTATAGCCGATGTCGAATTTAGAATTTAATCTATGAACATTTCTTGGGATGTTTATGTCATTCTTATATTGAATTCTTGCTCTCTTGGTTCTATTATAGATCCAGCGAGACTTTCAGGAGCTACCACCCACAGCAATTGTTTCCTTACTTGACTCTTTAAAGGTGAGTCCACCTTACGGATTTGCAATAGTCATGCATTATCTTAGCTTGTTATTTTATATAGTTTGAAATCATATATACTAGCTTGTTATTTTTTATAGTTTTTTATCTTAGCTTCATTTTTTTAATATAGTTTGAAATCATGTTTACTAGTTGTCTATATTAGCAGATTATGTCCTTCATGATTGTAAAATATTTAAACAATGTTTATTAGCTGCACATACTAAAGTACAAAGTGCATTCCCCTATTGGGAGACAAAATATGTTTGCTACTTATTTTCCCATGTTGATTTTAAACTCTTTAATCCCCCTACGGTCAACAACCTAAGATTTCAATTTTTAACTTTTAATACATCATCACCATATGCTTAAGATGTATAAAATTCAATAAGCATCTCCCATGTCCAATAACCATACAATATTAGTATCCCATCCTATGTTTATAACTAGGATGTTTCCTAAAACCCAAATATTGACTTCCACATTTTGCTAAATGTGGGACATCATTCAAGAAGATATTTGAATATATAGCAAATAAATGTAAAGTTAAAAGAATGTAGAAAATAATAGGGAGCAATTTTATAGTTAAATTCAGGTCTGGTTATAAAGGGTTTATCCCTGCCAAAGCTCATTTTCTGATACCTTTAAAGTTGAAACCACATTCAAAATCAGGTCTAGGATTGTGGATATATCTGAGTATAGAAATTAAGGAAGGAAGGTCTAAACCACATTGTTTTCTTCTTTTTGTCCATTTATAATTTTATTGTGTGATCGTAATATATATATGAGTATAGAAATTAAGGAAGGTCTAAACCACATTGTTTTCTTCTTTTTGTCCATTTATGATTCTATTGCATGTGCTTGACCAATTTTGTTGTACATCTATGGGACTCTCCATCCAATAGATAGGTAGAGTAAATTACTATTTTCATGTTTTCAATTTATTTTTGTTTTGTTTCAACAGTGGCAGTCCAAGTGGGCATTTTGGACAAAGTTTAACACTTGTGGGATATTTGCTAGTTCTCTTTCGAGGTATAAATGATAGTGGGATTGGGATAGCCTATCTTTAACTTTTATTTATTTTTATTTATATATCAATCTGAACATGGTTTCTTTCCTTGATTGTAGGTTAGTGGTTGTTTAAGTCACCTATGAATAAAATGATCACATACGTATTCATACTTCTTGTCAGCAAGCAAACTCGAAGGTATTGTTTTTAATATTTCATCTCATTTCATTTCCATTTATCTAGTGGCTAAGAGTACTTAGAGCTAATTCCCATTCTTCTTGATGTGAAATGGAAATAGTTGTATACTTCTTTTTACTATTTTATATACATTTTGGGTGATTAGTTGCTCCATTTGCTCATCCTTTACTTCTATATAAACTAAAATTCTCATTTCCATGACATCATCCACCACTATCTTCAAGTTACTTATGAATTTTCATTCAAAATCAGATATCTTGGCATGAATCTAGATGACTCGGTAGATAGTTTAAGATTGGATGCATGCTTGTCATTCCTATAAATTTCTAGGATTTGTACATTTTGCATCATTCAAGCATACAAAAGAAATATTATCAAGTTAATATAGATACATAATGGCTTATCTTGTAATAGTCTTCCAAGTCTTTCAAATGCATTTATTAAGTGCAAGAAGGACTAGTACAGGGTAAGCCATTATGGATCTATAGTAACTTGATAATCATTATTTTGTATGCTTGAATGATACAAAATTTGTTTGAATATGATCATTACCAAGAAATAAAAACTTCTTAAAGGGTTCTATCTCAATGGTAGAGCACCTGCCTAATTATAAGTAGGAGGTTGGTGGTTCAATTCCCCCGTGCCCTATCATAAATTTGTGACTACAAAAATGACTAAATTCACATATATACGACTATTAGTAGCTAATTTCCCGTATCTTATAGCGCGACTAACGTTTAGTTGTATTTAGCTTAGTCCTTAATATGTTATCATCTAGTAGTTTATTTAGGCATATATTTGGTCATTAACTATTGCAATCAGTGATGAAATCCGTGACTAAATCAAGGACTAAATCATTGACTATAAATGACTAAATCGGTGACTAAATCCTTGACTATCAATGACTAAATCAATGAGTAATAAGTCAACCTATTAATGACTAAGTGAAATATGACTAAGTTAGTCAAGCTATAAGATAGTGGAAATTAGCTAATATTAGTCGTCGACTCAAAAATAGTCATTTATAGCCGGATTTTAGTCATTCTTTTAGTCATTAATTTCTCATTTTGTACTAGTTCCATGACAATGAAAGTGTTTCTTGTGAAGCTCAAAAACGAGGACAAATAATTTAGGATCAAATGAAAGGAAAGGATGTTGAAGTTGAACAACTAAATACTGAATTGATCAGTCAAAAGGAAGAACTAGAAGAGCTTGTTGAAGAACTTGAAGAAACTAGATATGTCAATCTTTATCTGAAGACTCAACTGGAGGAAGCCAAGAGGATTGAATAAATATTGAAGATTCAGCTGGAAGAGAAGGAGGATACAATCCAGAAGCTGGAAATGGAGGTAGTTGGTATCAGGAAGGAAGATGAGAAGAATGAATCATTTTTCAAGTTCAAGGAAATTTCAGTTTTCCAAGATAAGATCTTGGATTTCCAGAGATCTCCACTTGAAAAAAATAGTCTTGGTTACAAGAAGGACAAAGGAAAATATGAATATGACACTTGGTATTTAAAGACTCTAGAAGCACGTCCATCAATGTCCAAAGCTTCTCCCCATGCACCTGCAAATGACAAAAAGGAATTTGGAAGTTAAAATATGAAACAAGGAGTTAGATCTAATCCTTAAAGAAGACTCAGAAAATAAACAACTCCAAGACCCAGGTACGAAATTGGTTTCAATGGTTACTGTTATTATTTTTCTAACTTTAGTCATAAATTTGTAGAGTGTAGACTCTATTAACCAAAAAATCCCCCACACAGCTCTCAATGGCCTACACCACCCAAGGACACCGCCTCACAACACTAATTTCACTCTATAAGACCTCCCATGACCTTCCATTTGACCCTCACACCTCCAAAAGAGCCCAAGGATGAAGAAAAGGGATAAAAACCCCAAAAAGAGCCCAAAATATACCCCCAGGAGCTAAATCCCCCTAAAAGAGGCTAAAACCCTGAAATGGGCTAAAGTTAGGGCGGAAGGGGCTAAAGGCCCAAAAAATGGGCTAAAGCCTTGACCAGGGGCTTAAAACCCAAAAACCCCTTGGAAAAACTATATAAGGAGGGTGGGGGGTCATTCTCAAAACACTCCTCATTTGCATATTGTTATGCTGCTTGTGGATGCTTTGAGACCTCTTGCTCTCAAACCACCCACTCTCCCTCTCCTCCATCTCCATTTCTCCAAGCCATTGCTTCCTAACCAAGAGAGAGGTGCTCCCATGAGCTAGGGCATGGTGGCCCATTTACACCTAAGTGAGGTATAATCTCATTTATGTTTATGTTCATTTGCTTATTTTTTTTTCTAACCAATATTTCTAGTTGCAGGTTTTTCCATTAACTTTGTTTGTAGGTTGTTTCCATGGTAGTATAGGTTGATTTTGCAGGTTTTGGAGGCGGAACATTAACCCATTGTGTGCAGAGAGGTTCAACAGGGATGCATCTCCATATTTATTTCTGTTATTTTCTCTTAGATTTAATTTATTGTAGCTGCCATTTACTTGCCATAGCTTAGATTAGCCTAGTTTCAATTCGCAGCTTTGCTTTTACCATTTTACATTCTGTTTTTTACTATTTTCTAAGGGTAAAAACCTATCCTTGTGCCCTATAGGCACAAGGGAGCCATTTTTACCCTTGTAGTGAAGATAAATTATCACTACAGCTTTGGAGACTCCCCTGGGTTGATCCCATGGGATCCCTGGGAAAAAAATTTCAAGTTTTCCAATTTTTTCAATTTTTACCCTAGTTTTCAAAATGTTAGTGTAGATCTGCTTAAATTTTCTTTATTTCTTGTTTTCTATCAGTGCCAAAGCCTCTTCTAGGCCAAGTTGAGTCAAACTAACCTAGTACCAGTTATCGTCGGCCAGATCTAACCCTACAGCACCAAAAATACCCCTTTCCGGAGTAGGTCGCTCTTATCGGGGGAAAATGTGCATGAAGGTGCACTTAATTGGAGGAAAGGTGAGCCTAGGGTGTACTTAATCCTTAGAAAATCATGAATTCATCCCAGGAGCTCAAGTTGCAGCTTTTTTGACATTCTGTGTGACCCCTTCGCTCATTTCTGGGAAAATATTGCGGCCCCCTCATGGGATTTGGTCAGAAATGTGCGGCCTGTCACACAGAAGTTGTTTTTCAGTCTAATTAGCAGAAATTTCTAGTTTTATAGGACTGTTAGTGTGACCCAGTTGCCTCTGTCCACCATTATAGGTTTTTTGCTTATTTCAGTTTTCAATTTTTGCAAATAAATCAATGAACAATGTGTATATGCTAATCCAATCACTAAGGTTCAATAAAATGAATTAGCCTAGATGAAATTAACATAAAATTAACCATATTACTACCCCCTTAATCCTCTACCTAGTCATCACCCTTCTGGGTATTCTGGGATATGACAAAGGGACAGCTCGTATAGATCTAGGCACTCCATGGCATTTTTCCCAAAACACTAAAACCAGGTGACCTGGAAGGTACGGGGGGTAGAGAAGGAGGGCTTCTCACGGCGCTAAGCGTCCTCCCTCCTTGACCAACCTAGCACTTGGGAGGTGACCTGAGGATCTACATATGGGCTTAGTCCCATTGTGTTGAGATCCCAACACCTTCTCTTGGTTGAAGAAGAATACCACTGAGAGGTAGACACTTAGTTAGGCCAACAATTCAGGGCTAATCACAATATTTGCTTACAAGTTTTTGTTTACATTTGCATTCAAAACCATGATGTGAACTCGACCATGAATTCATAAACCATATTGCAATCCAAATACCAGAACAAGCAAGCAAACCAACACACCATACCACATAATTAACCCAACTCAGTTCATGATGTTGAGTGAGCCTTAAAAGTTACCAAATTTACACTAAGTTCAATCAACTCTACAGTCTTTGAGGACATAAGTCCCTGACTGCTACAATTGTGGGAAGTACTTGGGATTTTCCCAGAAACTCATTGTGATGAGTACCACAGGAACCCCAAAGTAGCTAGACGCTGAGAGGAATTGACAAGCGAAACGGGCAATGACCCCTTCCGATTGAGTAGAGTTTCCTGTGAGGAACAAACCAAGCGCTGTCTTCTGGGAGTCTTGATGGCCGAGAGACCACCTTCAGCCAGTAGGAATCCATTGAAACTGGGGTCCAAATTTCATACCCACTAGTTTCATACACACAAGCAAACACAATTGATCGTCCACGATCTTCCTCATGCCTAAGAGGTGAACCACCACCATTTGGAATACTCAGTTGGCACCATTGTAGCTATTCTCAGTGATATCCTACACCATCAGAGGGCCACACAGCCTCTAATTATGATTTAGACCCATATCATTCTGAACCAGACCTCCACACCGCACCATCTAGCCCCATGGCTGCTACAAACCTATATCCCCTTTCCTGTCTAGCCTTAGCAAGTGGACCCATGTCAACGTCACAACCAGTCACCCACAACGTGGCAAGCGGTCCAAGCACAGTCATGTAGACTGTCGTTAGCCAATTTCCACCACCTATAGTGACCCCCCAAGCTGGTCCAGTGGCCACACATGGGGGCAGTGGCCCCTCCACACACATAGTCCCCCCTACCACATAGGGGGGCAGTGCGCCAACCACCCACATTTCCCCCACCACCATATAGGGGGGAAATGCCCCCGCTACCCATACCATCCAACGCACAACACTTGGGGGTATTGGCCCATCCGCCATGGTGCCACCACAAGCACCTCCAACCATGCGGATGCATTATGCACCTGCAAACCCGACTCCCATTGCAACCCCATCCCACATAAATTTGGTGTCAAATCAGCCATTCATGGCTCGTTTGAACTTGCCTAACTTGGAAATATTTACAAATGACCCCATCCGTCACCAAGCGTTTTGGCCACCCATGCCAACTAAGTTGCCTTCAGACATCCCAAAGTTTGAAGGCAAAGCGAGGGAATGTCCCCAAAATCATATTATGACATTCCATCTATGGTGCTCATCCAATAGCTTCGTATAAGACTCCATCAGGCTGAGGCTATTCCAATGCACCCTTACAAGTGCCATAGCCAAATGGTACATTGAGCTGCCACAAGCCAAGTACCCCAACTTCAACTCCCTATCCTTCATGTTCCTGTAGTATTTCCAACTCCGTGTCAGATATGATGAAGGGGTGGAGATCTTGTTATCCTATTACCAAAACATTGCCACCCACATCACATACCATATCCATGAGTGGCAATGCTGTTGCAGCTTGTGCAAGATCCAACTTGATGACAGGATCTTCTTAGATTGGTTCCTTAGACTTTTCTCCTACCCATCGCAAAGGACGTCGCATCTGAACATCCCTAATCTGAAGAAGAGGCCATACTGAAGGCCCAACAATTTGACCTCATATACGCCCAATCGGGATACTTGTATACCGTCATCCTAGACGCTCCCCGTCCAAGTACCTCTTACTGTGATGCACCGGGGGAATTCCACACAGCAAATGGCATTACAGGGTCAGTCTCTCAACAACAACCACCACAACCGACACCACCTACCATCGCGCCACAACCAAGCAACAATGCTAATGTTTCTTACCAAAACCGAGCTCTGGACTATGCTAGAATGATGTCTCAGTCCAGAGCAACAACTTCCTATACACAACCTATGCCATCGCAGCAGGCTTAAGCTATGGGTTGGCTAGCACAATAGTATGTGGGGTAAATGTCCACATTCGTGGCACCCCCACCCCCACAAATATACTATGGACCACCAGTGCAACAAGTCCAAGCCCCCGACCCAGCTCCACCCACTCAACCCGCTCCGTTGGGACAAGTGTTTGCACAACAAAACCCTCCCAACCAGCCTACCCCCAATAACCAACAAGGGAAAGCTAGAAATAACCAGCCCCGCAACCAGGGAAATAACCAACCCAGGGAGGCGGTCAACAACCGAATCCTCCCAACAATGCTGCAGCAAACTAGCCAGCCCAGAATCCCCCGTGACCAAATGCACCAAGGCGCAATGCCCCATTGTGCACAAGCCAACCATGCACAGTCTGTGAGGTCTATGGGCACTATACATTCGAGTTTCCCCTCATGGTTCGCATGAAGTAGGCCATTCAAATTGAGGCTCAATAGGCTGCGAATGCTACAAACCAAGCACAACCCAACCCAGCACCACAATGACCTCCTCCCATGGTGCTTCAGAACCCACTACTAGTCCAAGGATTGGTGGCAACTGCTACCCCTCCCCAGGCCAATCCCAACGCTCCGAGGGCATCGCCCATGGCCAAAATAGGTGCCCACCACCTGATGATCATAACCACTAAAGAGGTCAACTTACAAACTAGACGAAACCAATATGGTACCACTACCAAACCTTTTGACTCGCCAGCAGCATTTACGTCTAAGACAACCAACCTACCTCTCCAGTTACCCCCATTCCCGTGCCCCCCCATATGCAGAATCACCAATAACGCCACAACTAGAGCTGCAGTTAGCTATAGCATTGTGGATGATTTGTCCCAAACGCCAACTGCCATGTCCACTCTTGAGGTACTTAAAACGTGCCCAACACAGCGAAAATCCCTACTAGCCGCTCTAGGGGTAGTAGACCCCTTCGATTCCAAGTTGATCACCTTTGACACAGAGAACGAAGAGCCATGCATGCCCTCCACTATCGCCTTCCAAATCCTGGTGTCCATCCAGAACTTGGTTGTGCACCGATGCATAGTGGATGAGGGGGCATCCACGTGCATCATGTCTACCTTGGTTTGGAAGAAGCTTGGATCACCAATTCTGCAACCATCTTACATGACTCTACGGGCTTATGATGGACACCCCACTAAAGCCCAAGGAATCCTCCCTCATGTCCCCATCACGTTATCCAGGAAGACAGTCATGATTGACATTGAGGTCATCAACACTCAACTAGATTACAACCTCATCCTTGGGAGGAGTTACATGTACACCATGCGAGTAGTAGCATCAACTGTCTTCCACCTCATTATGTTCCCCCATGAAGGGAAGATTGTGACGGTTGACCAGCTCACCTACCATGATCCGCAAGGGTTAAAAATGCCTACTAACATTATCCCTACCATCACCACCACTGAGCTGCAAGGGGTGACCTCACACGCTAACGTCATCCCCGTAACCAACACTATGGTTGAAAACACACGAGCTTCCCCACCGTTGAATGTGGGCCCTGGGTTGTTTACCAACCCCACCATGATGGTTCCTTTCCCATTAGTGTCACCACCACCGACACAAAAGCAAACTACAGACTTGTGCATGGTCTCATTAAGCACCGCTCCACCCAAACAGCAGCCACAGCACCACCCACAGCGGCAACATTACACGCAGTCGCAACCACAACCTCACCCACACATGCAACCAACTGGGAGTTATGTGGGATCATCCCCTATCCACACAATTCCCTTTCCTTTTCCCCCACCTGGTGTCATGAGCAAGCCGATCATGGCCACCTTAAGCCTACCTAAATTTACGTTGGTGATCCCAGTGTGGTATCTAGATCCACCAGCTCAACCACCAATGCCCCACATTGTGCTAACTTCGGTGCAACCTATCGTGGTCGAGTCCCACCCCCCAACCGGTCTGCATAGGCCTACCACCGCACCCGCACCTGCACCGCCCCAACCCAAAACGGCTAGGGTAAAGAACACCAAAGCCAGCGTAGAACCATGACAAGTTCCACCTTGTGCAGTCTACGAACAACAGGGCCATCCAACTCAATATTGCCCTGAAATCCCAGTAATCTGTCGGAATCTGGATGCCATGGATACAAACGAAAACATCCTTGTGGTTGAACTCCCAACTGCACCAGTATTCAAGAACAAGGCATTAAGGACAAACCATGCTTGCACCCTTTGCGGTTTGTATGGTCATTACTCCCACCATTTCCAAGACCTGCCCAAATTTCAAATCGCTCTCGCTGACCTCCGTCACCATTCCCTTGAGTATGAGATCACCTTGATTGAAGAAGTTCACCCCCCACTACCTTCTTCAGACACCGTGTCCACTAACATGATTACCAGTTCTGCAGACCCTCTTGTCTCCACCATCACCGACGGTCCATCAGACCTGTCTCTTTCATTGTTTCCATAGCCACAACCACAACCTCAATTGCAACTTCAACCTCAGTTACTAGGGAAACAATGGGGTTCATTCCCGATCAACATGATCCTTTTTCTTTTTCTTTTACTTTTATTTTCCCTACCATCCAAGATCCTGAGTAAGTCTGCCTTGGCAACCCTCAATCTACAGGATTTCAAACTGGGAGATCCTGTGTGGTACCTTGAACCACCTACCATACCTCTAAGGCCCCAAGATGTGTTGAATCATGTTCATCCAATTAAGATGATGTTGCACCTACCTCCAGGTCCATCAAAGACTCCTCCCGTCTCCAGGCCTCCCCCTCTTCCTCCAACAGATACTGGGGGCAAGGCCACCAAAACCACAATCAATACCATTTACATGGTCTCTAGCACCAGTTTCCCTTCTGTCTCGTTGGTCATGGAAGGTCCACCTGATCTATTCCGTCACCACTTATGCGATGACGGAGAGATCTGTAAGACCACCTTCAGTTTTACCCCATTATATTTAAACCAGATTTCGTCACCCTTCCTTGCCAATGAATTTTGTCTTGGCAAGGGGGCACACCTCTTCGCTGACTCAAATGATCGACTCTTGAAAAAGCCACGCAACGGGCTCGACCTCAAGAGAGTCTATGCCTGATGAGTCCCTTATAGCATAGTTTTTTCCCTTTATTATTTTTCAATGTTTTTTAGCACAAGTCAGGGGTAGCACCATCAGCTGCTACTCAAACATCACCCGGAACCTGTTCGAGACACCTCTCACACCTCCGGGATCAAATTTCCATTTCTTTATGAGACCATCATCTCATGTTTAATTAGTCAATTTCGGGACCATTTCCCACAAGTCACGTTGATACATGAGCCATGACATGACGATGCGAGTTTCTACGAACCAGTAGTCGCATCACAATGCTCGATCACAACTCATGCAAGCGATCGGGCCACCGCCTGTTAAGGATTGTACTATACTTTTGTTTTAGCATTTGTAATTGTCTTTTCCACCACACCTTACGCAGACATCTTTGGACCATCGTCCACAAACACCTTTAATTTTATTCCATGTATTTGGCATAGAAGCATCCTCGGGCCGCCGCCCATCAAGGACTATAATTTTAGCTTCTATTTTTATTTTGTTTTCAACACATAGATTATCTTTTCTTTTTACCACACCTTACACAGACCTCTGGACCACTGTCCACAAAATGATTTCTTTTCTTGCACGTATTTGGCATATAAGTTCCTTCGAACTGGTACTTACATCGCATGTAGTCAATTCCATCCACCACAAAACACACACACGCTCTCTTGACCTCTATCCGAGAGCCACCTTGGTTTGTGTGCCTCTGCCGCACTGTCTCGCTGGCCTCTGCTACGATCTATACCACACATGTAGTGGTATGTTTGAGAGCCTTCTGCTCCGTCCATACTGTATGGATGAACTTTGGACCTCTTTCCACCATCGTGACATGGGGCACTGCATGTGCCACCACGGGTTGACCACTTTGGAGTTTCGTTTAAGATCTTTTCTGACTCCTTAAAACAATGAAAAGATCGTCGAGCATAGGTGCTTCCTTTCCCGCTCGCTAAAGTATAGGAAAGGGCGTCTACATCATCTCATTTATCTCCTTTTGTGGACCATGTAGACCATTTCATGAAAAGGACCCCCTTGGCACACTCAAGCCAAGGCCATTCCCCTCTGCATACTTTTGTGCTTTCTCGGGTAGAGGGGCCGCACTTTACGAAAAATCTCACCACCGGTTGTCGTTAAGCTCTTTTCTAGCCATCTCAACAAGAAAAGATCACCGAGTAAACTTGGTTTCATTCATGCTCGTATAATTATTTGAATGACTCTCCAGTTAGTATAGGTTTAACCTTTTCCGGCCTGATTGGACTACCAATGGTAAAGAAGTCTCTCATCCCCTCCAGGATGGGAACGCTCTCCTATGTATACTTTTATCCTTTTTTGGGCACAGGAGACTACCAACGAAAAAGATCCCCCACTAGAGTCTTCTTTGTGCTTTCAGACTCTCTAAAATTGAAACCACCATCGAGCACTTACCTTCTTGGGCTCACCAAAAATCCATGAGATCGTACCACAACGGTGTCCCTAGAGACCACCCTAGAGAAAACAGTTTCGCAGCATCCCCACACGGGGTCGCCTTTGTTCAGAGTACTCTGCAATGTGTCTTCCTTGGATCCCATCAGTATCAAAAGTGTCCACTTCCTACAAGTATTTCCCATCTCCAGGGACATCCCGGGTATTACAACTATGATCCCACTCCCTTGATTCAGTATCATTTTCTTCCTGGTCCACCCTGTCGTCATACTCTGAACAAAGGAAGTTTGAGTCTCCCACTCCCCTCCCTACCCCTGTTCAGTTTCTTCCCTTCCCTTCCCTCCCAATTCAGTGAGTCAGTCCGTAGATTCCTTCACACCTTTCGGTTATCCCTCACGCTCATGGTCAAGGAAAAATCATTGCCTTGGCTAGGGGCAGGTCTCCCTCTATCAACGCCAACACACATATTCTAGAGGATAGACCCAGAGGTCCCTATACCTTGGTTTCATTAACATCATTGATGATTTCCTTGGACTACTTGAGGGGAGTCCTTAGTGCCTCTCAGGATGGTTGTTTCTCACATGCTTGACTTAAACTCCATCATCGCATCGTTGAGATTCATGTAGGGTTTGTTCCACACAATACTTGGTCGAAGACCCCGTATGTCACCTGACTCTAGCACATTAGTGAGTCCACTCGAGGGACCTAAACAGGTTATGTTCCTTGTGATTTCTAGGTTGCGTTGGAGACAGTGTTCAGAAGCCCCAATAGTGCTTCGATATATATTTATGATTGATACAACATACTTGTACCGCAGAGAATCTGACTCTCAATCAGCAAGTCCATATAGCTATGTACCATTCTAGATCCAACAGACCATCAGTCATGAAGATATAGCATTCCATGAGAATGCCATGGGTCCAGTGAACAAGATCAGTATTGTATTCAGCCTCACATGAGAGGCAGCCAACATTGTAACATCAATTGTATACGATCGGCTCTTGTATTTTAGAGCATATATCAAATCATTCTTTTGACATTGTCATGAGCATGGGAATTCCCTCCTCATCCATATACATGTCACACATTTAGTGTATCTCACCCATTGATGGGAACCAAATTAATACAAAAACCAAAAGCCACCATGCCCCAGCCCCGGAAGCACCACCTCTCGACAGCAAATCCTATGATGTCTATCGGTCATACATTGAGTTCCTACCCTCACACATTAGGGGGAAATCTGTTAACCCAAAAATCCCCCACACAGCTCTCAATGGCCTACACCACCTCACAACACTCATTTCACTCCATAAGACCTTCCGTGACCTTCCATTTGACCCCCACACCTCCAAAATATCCCAAGGATGAAGAAAAGGTCTAAAAACCCCCAAAAGAGCCCAAAATAGACCTCGAGGAGCTAAAATCCCCTAAAAGGGGCTAAAGTTAGGGCAGAAGGGGCTAAAGCCTTGACCAAGGGCTTGAAACCCTAAAAACCCTTGGAAAAACTATATAAGAAGGCTGGGGGGTCACTCTCAAAACACTCCTCATTTGCATATTATTATGCTGCCCATGGATGATTTGAGACCTCTTGCTCTCAAACCACCCACTCTCCCTCTCCTCCATCTCCATTTCTCTAAGCCATTGCTTCCCAACCAAGAGAGAGGTGCTCCCATGAGCTAGGGCATGTTGGCCCATTTCCACCTAAGTGACGTATAATCTCATTTATGTTTATGTTCATTTGCTTATTTTGTTTTCTAACCAATATTTCTAGTTGCAGGTTTTTCCATTGACTTTGTTTGCAGGTTGTTTCCATGGGAGTATAGGTTGATTTTGCAGGTTTTGGAGGCGAAACCCTAACCCATTGTGTGGAGAGGGGTTCAACAAGGATGCATCTCCATATTTATTTCTGTTATTTTCTCTTATATTTAGTTTATTGTAGTTGCCATTTACTTGCCATAGCTTAGATTAGCCTAGTTTCAATTTGCAGCTCTGCTTTTACCATTTTACATTCCATTTTTTATTGTTTTATAAGGGTAGAAACGTACCCTTGTGCCCTATAGGCACAAGGGAGCCATTTTTACCCGTGTAGTGAGGAGAAATTCTCACTACAGACTCTACAGAAGGAGAAGTGGTGAAAGGACCAATGACTCAGTCAGACGATGGACATGTAATCAAGTTGGACATGTTGTTGACACATGTCACACTTTGAGATGCTACACATGGAGTGGGTTTGGTCACAAAGCCCAAGAATGTCCAAGTCAAAGAATTCAGCCAAGGAGGAATTCTTCATATACATCAGTGAGAATATTTGACGATTAGAAGACAAATTTACCTACATTCAGGGGCACTCTTAGGAATGGAGACATGAAGTTGATAAAAAAAAACCACTTATACTATGAAACGAGAATTATATACTATGAACGAGAACTCTACCCATA
>LPNX011120165.1:81375-188983 GCA_001517045.1 Pseudotsuga menziesii | reverse complement strand
TTTCAAAAAACACACTTGAAAATAGAAATTAAAAATATTTTACAACAAAGATAATTCAAAGGCCCCAAAAAATGTCTGAAAATGAAAATGTGTGATACTGTCATCAACCATTTTTGAAACGGGGGTAAAAATAGCTACTAAAATTAGGAGAGAGAAAAACGAGAACTGTGTCGAGTTCTCGTTTCATAGTATAAGTGGTTAAAAGTGTTGGAATTTCCAACAGCTTAGTCCGATTTTGAATATGCAACCATGTTGGTCACATTGTTGCATATTGTTGTGCGATGAGGTGTTATACTTGCAATGGCCTTGGGCACAAATCTCAGATTTTTGGAGTACATAGAATCAACCCTTGAGAATTTTCCTATGAATATCATTCATGAAAGATAGTACAGATGAAGGAACAAATGCTGAAAGAACACGTGCTAAGAAGCAAGTATGGATGAAGAAGATCGAGAAGTTGTAGATAGGAGAGGTTGATCAGAGTAGGGAGGATGGAAGCCATATGGCAATACAAGCTTAAGGTATCTCAAACACCTTATCCCACCTTGATTTCTTAAGAATGGAGGATGAACTCAAAGGAGAAAGGATGGATACTCAACGTATACAGACGGGTCCTAGGATCATGCATATTGATAGGGGGAGCAATGAGCAGTGACCAGTGATCAATACTTTCAGATGTAGATATATGGTCACCCTTTTCCATTGATACCAAAGGGGGAGAGATGAAGGCAAAGGGAGATATGAAGACGAAAGGGGAGAATGCTCATAGAGGGAGCATGATCTATTGTCATCAATGAAAAAGGGGGAGATTGTTGATGAAATTGTCATTGATGCCAACATGGACTTGTCATGGCCCCATAGGTTTTCATTGATTCCACCGAGTCCCACTTGCAGTGCCTTGGATCCTTAAAAAGTGGGTTTTTGCCTTAAATCACCTTGTACCTAGTTGACAAGCACTAGTACAAAATGAGAAATTAATGACTAAAAAAATATTAAAATTAGGCTATAAATGACTATTTTTGAGTCAGTGACTAATAGTAGCTAATTTCAAGTATCATATAGCTAGTCGTATTTCACTTAGTCATTAATAGCTTGACTTATTAGTCATTGATAGTCAATGATTCAGTCAATGGTTTAGTCATTGATTTAGTCATGGATTGCAACAATTAATGACCAAATATATGACTAAATAAACTACTAGATGATAACATATTAATGCCTAAGCTAAATATGATTAAGTTATGGGAAATTAGCTACTAATAGTCGTATATATGCAAATTTAGTCTTTTTTGTAGTCACAAATTTATGATAGGGCAAGGAGGAATCGAACCACCAACCTCCTGCCTGTAATTATGCAAGTGCTCTACCATTGAGCTATCACCCTTTCAAAAGTTGTTATTGCTTGACAGTGATGATATTCAAACAAATTTATGATAGATAGAAATCTACAAACTACATAATTATTACTATTACAACTTACCAGTAACTAGTATTTATGATAAACTAATTCCTGAGAGCTATGTACAATTTTCCCTATCTGACATATCCATTCATGTTACCAGAGAGAACGGAATACCTCTGTGATGGATGTGATACCAATTAATTCAACCAATTTATTAAATATCTCTTGATGTGCCTCAATATATGAGAAAAATATCATTATATGAAATCAAGCAAAGTGAAAGTCAAATAAGGTAAGAAAACCTTGCCATTCATAAAACAATCTATTAGTGACAATATACAAATATATGAAAGCGAAAGATTTCATACTGAGTGCTGCAAAGCATAAGCTACCATATCAGCCAATTCTAGAAAATGAAACATATTTTTATAAAGGTATGAAGGCTACTAGAATAAGAAAGAAAAAGAAATTCAACACATATTTCAAAAATAGTTGAATGAAATAATAAAAGCATACCCAACATTATAGTTGACACATTTTATATGAAAATCAGTGTGAAACATTCAATCATGTTTGTAATTTTATCTTTGGCCAACCTGCCTTAGATATAGCCACAACTAGACTGATACAAATCATTATCAGAACCAAGGGCACTCCAGAAGTGCACCATAGGCAAAGTAATAAAGACAAGAAAAAAATCACTACGATGAAGGTAAGATTTGAGAATAGACAAATGTTGTATGATGGTTCTATTGTATTTGGAAACACAAGTTCTATAAGAAACAACAATTAGAAGATAACCAATTAGCTAATTTTTAGTTATTATCACTGGACTCTTTTACAAGGAAAGTTGAAGAGAATGAGACAAACCTGTTCTCCCATAATTTAGCCTCCATGCCCAAATGAAATTCCTCAATCTTCTTGATGGCCTTCAAAGTATTTTGAACAAAATTTCTATCATATCTCTCAGGCCTATTTCTTATTCTCTCAATATCGAACGTTGATGTATAAACATTAATTTTTAGACAGCACAACCCTCATGTGTGCTACCCCCATGCATTTACATGCTAGGGCAACAACTGCCATTTCTTTGTTTCTCTCATATGTTAAGGCACAAAACCTGTAAAGGCAATAGAGAAGCTAACCTATCAATATTTGAATTAGCATGACTATATTTCAAAATTGCCTGATAAATTTCCAAAAGTAAAGCTAATACAGTGTGCTCACATCCAAATTGACTAATGAAAAAAATGGATAAAACTTTCAACTCAAACTCTAAGAGCTTATGAGACTTACTCACAGAGCCTGGTAGTATTTCTATACACCTTCATAGCCTGAGTTATTTCTCCATGTTTTGCATTGTCAGAATTGCAAGGCTTCAATAATGAAGCACCATGAAGAAATTTTAAAGCCGCTTCAAAGTAACGACCAGTGATTTCAAGGTTTCTACCTCCCATAGTCTGCAACATCTATTGCATATATGTTAGAATTCTAAGGTAGTTAGCATTTTAAACATTGGATTGCATCAAATCACGAGAATAATTTTAGGGTATATATAGATGGAACAATAAGGATAATTAACGTCAAGCAGACCTTCAATCTATCCGCAGAGTGTTTCAGATCCTTGGCCTCTTTTAGTACAGAACTTCCTGTAGCTTTCCCATGGTCTCTTCTAATAGGAATTGCAGCAACCACTCCATCAGGATCCCTTCCTGTAAGTCCATTAGATGCAATAGGTCTCACACCACACATCGGTGGTCCATGCACGTTATCAGATTTGCTTGATTCTCTGAGAACTATTGACAATTCACCATTAGAGCCATCAACTACTGCTATGGCCTTAACATTCTTAAGAGGCATATGTACCTTTGGCTCACTTTAATTATTGCACTTTCCTTGCACTGCATCACCCTCTGACACAAAGGAGGAAGAAATCATTGTGATTTTTGTTTAAGAATTAAGCACAATGATTTATGTTGTTGATGGAAATGTAAGATACACAAAAGAACAAAAGTTTGAATGAAAATATAACAAGTGAAACATATTATAGGCAAATAGAAAATCACATAAAAGGAATCACTAAGTGAAAACCAAATCAAAAGAAAGGATTTGCAGAGACATACCTTTATTATAAGTATTTGGTTTTGGCTTCCATTTTTCTTGTTGTTTGGACTTGTGTATTTCCTCTACAACATCATTCCCCGTCATTGTTTGGTGTAATATGCTTGTTCTTGCTTGAACCTTTTCTAGAGACTATTGACCTACATCAATTAAGCTCTTGCTCTTGATAGAGCTCTGTTTACTCTTTTTCAGAAGAGAATTTGATTGGTTCATTGAGCCTGTAGAATTTGACATTTGTAATGATGATTCATAATTTATGAAGAAATCTATATGCATGTATGTTATCAACCCAAATGGCACTTCTCCGACCGAGTGCTGACACTTCATATGTTGGCACAGAAAATGACATTTATGGATTGAAGGTTGCCTAAACACTATAGATGGGCATGACATGAGATGCATTCACTATCCAACCAGCTTGCCATTTTAACTTTTTATATGTTTATTGTTGTACGCGACTCTTTCCACAGCAACTCACATATGTACGCGACTATATACACAGCATCCCATGTACTGTACGTGAGTATCTCCATTGCAATCCGCATACAGATCTGTACACGGGTTTCCCTTATAGCAACTCGCGTGTCATACATGGGTTGCCAGTATCAATACTCGTGCACACATCCATTCGACATTAAAAATAATAAAGCATGATTAATGGAGATTTGTTAATCCCTGATCATTAACTATCTTAACTGTCTCAACCTCCTCAACCTTCGAAACTGCTCTATTTTCCTCAGTATAAATAGAGGCCTTGGGGAGGGAATTAATCAATCATAATTGGAGAGCAAAGTTATGCTGGTGGTATATCTTCTGAAGAATTTGGAGCAGCAGAACTCAGAATCCTTTGGTTGCAGAGGAGTCCTTATTTCAGGCATTGGGTTGTACACTTATCTTCTTCACTATTGTCAATAAAGAGAATCCTTGTTCCAAATTTGTGTTGAGTCTCTTTCATGTATCATGGTTTGATGAATATTTATGACTAAGCACTCTATATTTTGTTTATCTAACTTGTCATATATATATGTATAAGATTGTACTTGGAGGATTTTCTCTTTTCAAGTGAAGGAGGTGCATCCCTAAAAGCTTTGGAGTAGAGCAGGAGAAGAGAAAGCTTGGGTGAGTTCAACATTTCTTCCTATTCATTTTCTGTACTTTAAAGCTGATTGTATACAAGTTTTAAGAGTATGTTGGTAACCCTAGACCCTCGGTTACAAGGGTTTTTATTCCTAAACAATAGAACTGGCGACTCCACTGGGAAGCCTAGACTGTTGTGGGTTATTTCTGTTTACCGTTCCCCAGTCTTTTCCTTGAGTCTGTGTGTGGTATCTTGTATTGGTTCATGCTTAGGACAGTGTTTGAAGACCTTGAAATTTTTTCTTTTTATTAGAAAATTTTGTACCTATACGCGGGTTGCTCTTGCATACAGTCGTGTACAGAGGCCTGCATACATGGGTTGCTCTCTAGGATAGTCGCATATAGTATGCAAGTTTCCCTTATATACAGTCATGTACAAGCCTTAGCATTGGATTTTTTGGTTTAGGGTTTGCTTGTCCCTGTCCCTCTATAAAGTCTATTTGCTGGTTGGTTTTCCTTATAAGCAATATACTATGATTTTGATGACCTTGTTGGGCACACCTTCTGCTTTCTTGTAAAGACCTTGAGTTATTTTTTTTGGATTGTCTTTATGTTTGCAATTTGGAGTGGATTTTCCTGTTTGGGTTATAGGTCCAAGTGTTGGTTGTCTGAATCAGTGATCAGGGTTCTAGACACTGTTTATACCTTTCTATTTTCGGATAGTGATTGGTTTTCCACTTGCCTTTGTGTGATTTCAGTGATTTCCTTTCATTGTATCCACCCAAGCTAGGGTTCCAAGTCTTCCTTAGGTGGTTGATTCTTGGTCTTATTAATATGTTTACTTCACTTTGCTTACTTTATATAGTTAATTTAATTCAAAAATACTCAAAGTTTAGTGCATTTAGGTGCATAGTAGTCTTTGAGCATTTTAAAAAGTGAAAAGAAAAACATTTTAAATCTTTTGCATTTGATTTTGCATAGAGTAGTTTTACTTTCAGTTTTTAAAATATAATCTCAAAAAACTACAAAATATAGTCTTAGTGTTCTTTTTATCGTTGCATTTTTCATCAATTTATATTTACAAAAAGAAAAAAAGAAGTTCGTTTTAGTAGTGATAATTTGCTTTCGAAACATACACCTTTGCTTTTTATATTTCTTATCGAGTCAAAAACATCATAGTCCTTCACTCCACTTCCTTCTGAGTAAAAAATAGCCCTTTAAATGAATGCAATAATTAAAATTTATTAGTAATTTTTATTTTTAGGGCCATACACCTACCAGCTTAGGCTAGACTTGTGGGATAGGAAGTGTAAACTTCCCATAAGTTTTAAAATTCAGACATAGTGGGCTTATCAATAGGTAAATCCTTCTCTTTATAGATAGCATCTAGGAATATCCTCTCAAATGGGAGTCAAGCATGAGGCCGCGTGGAGGCATTGGGCTGAGGAGATAACCCTCTGATTCCTTGTTGAAACATAAATAAGGACTTTTACACATCTGGGGATTCTGTCCTTGGCAAAGTTTCGGGCTCAGCTACCCTGCCCATGCATACGAGTTAGGATTGCGACTGTCCCCCCAGACTATTGGTATAGCTAAGGTAGCCTTTAGTCTCTTGACATCTAGGGTTAATACCTAGGTAAACCAGAAGGCTATTTCTGGTTCACCTTGGATGGGCTTGGAAGGTAACCCTTGTTGAAAGTGTAGGATGGCGGTGGGTGATTCCTCCGCTTTTGCCTAAGAACCTCTTCAAGGACGCTGAGTAACTGTTCTTTAGATTTCTTTGAGAAAACATATATTTTACCCTTGCTGAGTGTTCAGACTTTAGCAATTTTCACAGCGATTTCTCTGTGGTTTGTCTGTTTTTAGCCAACCTTAGGGTTTGAATTGTCAAATTTACAATCATGGAGGACCAACCTATTAGAAGGTCATGAATGTTGTAAAACCTTCCTCCTCTCATCACATTGGAACCTCCACCTCCACCTGAAAGGCGGATATTGGACACAGACGGCTCATTTGAACCGATAGGAGTAAGTGAAGTTCTAGGTGAACCAGGACTTAGAGCTAACCGCTCTAATTTTAATACAGCTAAGATAGAAGACTTGTAGGATGATGAGTTTGCAAGGAATTTTAATACACCCTTGAATGACTTAAACGATCTTGTGATCGTCTAGGTTATGCCTTTTGATTCACCTGTTTTAGGTGTTCTTGTGGGAAGGATAATGTCTACTGTGGGAGAAAGTTCTTTTCTCTTCATCTCAACCTTTCCCGCTGAAGGGGTACTACCCCCTAGTAAGTGCCCCTAGATCTAGCATACCTACTATGCCATTGAATCTAGCGAGCCGAGTGGTCCAACCACTGATTCCCACAAGCCTAGCAAGTTCTTTTGGTGACATGGTTACTGGGATTCCTAGTATACCTATTGTTCCTTCCTCCTTCACACACACTTCCTAGAGTGGTCGGGTAGGATCCTCAGCTTTTGTCCAAGTATTTCCTTTGAATGGGGGGGGGGGGGCATATTCCCCCATCCACCCCATACATAGGCCCATCACCTTCTTATTTAGGAGTGCGATTTAGAAACACTACCTCTTACATTCAAGGTTTTCAAACTCTGGTCTTGGCCCTGTTCAGAAGCTCTCCATTTTCGTTGTTTAGCAGAGGGATACCTGCTCCCTTTTTTCAAACCCCAGTTTCGACTAGGATGACCCGAACCTCTTATACTACACCTCCCACCCACAATCCTATGGCTTACAGATGGAATCCGTTTCAAAGTAATCCATCCACTTTGCAACCGGTGGCAGGGGGCAACCCCACCTTTACATATGGGCATTCAGGGGAAAGTCCTTCTAATCCCCAGACTGACACTTTTAGTGCTTCGGTTTGACCCAAGCTTCCATTCCTGGCAACGTTAAACTTGCCAGATTTGTCAAAATTGATGAACGACCTGGTGAGGCATGACCCCTCCTGGCCACTTGTCCCCACCAAATTTCCATCGGACATTCCTAAATTCGAGGGCAAAGTTGGTGAAGATCCTGGGGCTCATGCCACCACTTTTCATATATGTTGTTCTTCTAATTCACTGAATGAAGATTCAGTTAGGTTGAGGATGTTCCAACGAACATTAACAAATACTGCAGCAAAATGGTACATTGAGTTTCCTTCTGGTGTGTTTAGTAGTTTTTGGGACTTGGCTAGTGCATTCCTTAGCCACTTTCATCTTCCGTTCCGATACGATTTCGAAACGGACTTGTTATCTACCTTCAGGAAGAACAAGGCCACCCACATCTCAGATCATATCCAAGAGTGGAGGAGGTGAAAGAGCCTTATTAATGCCACTATTCCTCCTGAGTTTTTACTACAGTGGTTCCTTAAATCCCTGTTGCCTTACATATCTAAGGACGTATCCACTTCAGGAGTGACGAATGAAGAAGAAGCCATTCTCAAGACCCAGAAATTAGATTTGATTTATTCACAATCTAGGATCTTGTATGAGATTATCCCTGAGGCACCGAGGCCTACCCACGATGCAGAGAAGCCTAAGCCAAGACCCCACATCGATGGTGTGGTCGGGTCCGTAAACTCTCCCACTATAGAGTCTTTGGCCAAATAGCTTCATCAGCTATCCATCAAACATTCTATGACGAAGGTAGCAAAGGTTTCCCCCTCACCCAAAAGTGTAAATGTTTTTGCATAGACCTCTCAGAAGGGAAATCAGCATCCTGGTGGGAAGAAGAAGAGAGGAAGGAAAGGGGAGGGAAATCAAAACAAGCATAAACTCGCGAATAATTCTAATGGGGGAAAGAAAGAAAAGAAAAATTTGAAATTCCCATGTAAGTTGTGCCACGAGGATCACCTCACTCACCTTTGTCCCCTTATGGAACAAGCCCAGAAGCTGCTCAAAGCTCAACAACCGGCTGTCCTGAAGGATCCCTTTCCCCAAGGGCAGAACTCTACTTCAGCTTCTAATGTAGCAGGGGGAACTCTAGGTGCCCTTGACCCCAACTATATCAACATGGTTTGATCTTAAAATTTGCTACAAACTAGGAATAAAAACTATGAAAAAGAGACTTCTGAGAAGGGTAAGTCTATAGGTGAAACTTCTAACCCTCTCACAATCGAGAAGTCTGCTAAAATTATGCCTAAGATACCGAAAGGTGTCTTTAAGAAGACCTTGCATAACCCTAATGCTAGGGCTGCTTCAAAATACTTCATGGTTGAGGTGCTACAGAGCTATCCTGCCTAGCAGGATGCACTCTTAGTAGCCTTAGACAGCATGGACTCGTTGAGTCTCATGGAGAAATTTCACTTGTTTGATTTTAAAATTCGCCTACCTTATCAGGTAGCCCTATCAATAGATGTCATCCATGGTGGAAAGACCATTGGAAGGGTAGTTGTTGATGAGGCTACTTCTACATGCCTTATGTCCTTGTCATATTGGAAATTTCTCAGATCCCCAGAGCTAGTCCCGTCAAACACTTTGCTTACTTATTTTGATGGAAGGTCATTCTGTCTGCATGGTATCATACCGGATTTTGAAATCAAGCTGGCAGGGAAAGCAGTGTGTGTTGAGGTAGAAGTGATTGATGCACCTTTGGACTATAATTTTATTTTGGAAAGAAGTTGTACTTATGCCATGTTCGCTATTGCATCGACCATCTTTCGGGTGGTAGTATTTCCACACAAAGGGAATTTCGTTACTATTGACCAACTCGATTTTACTCGAAAAGGCCGCATGGAGTCTAACGAGTCTACTGTGCCATTGGTTGATTAGGTCAAACCTACTACATAGAGCTTGGGGATGGAATGTACGCATCACTAATGGGCACATTTGATCCTCCAGGCCCGATTAACTATATTGGTTCTACTAGTGTAAGGAATTCCATAGCCACGGTTGTTGATAGGACTGATCCTTGGGTTCTCCCTTCCCCCTAGGAACCGAAAGTTCCCTTATAGGCAGTGGAAGTGGCTTACCAAGCTATCAGTCAAACCATTTTTGATCCCATTCGAGACCCTCTCACAGTCTCAGAGGATGTTGAAGAAGTCTATTTTCCCGCTTGGGTGGAAAACTCTTTGCACTCTACAAACTATTTAGATATGGTTTTACCTTCTGATGAATCCATTCTGGAAGCCATGTGTGGACGTGGTAAGATCTGTGAAGATATTCACAATCAATCCTATTTTCTTCCAGACCTAAGTAGGATAGAAAATCAATAGTTTCATATGAGACTGTCAGATGATGTTGATACACCCATCAATCCCTTACCAATCAAAGGAATGTTTGCAGAGGGGAATATGGAAAATATTTCTACTACTATCCTTATCAACATCTCTGCGAATCCAGATGTTGTGGAAAATATCCATATAGGTGCAAACTGCTCTCTTGAGGATATTGGAATCTATACAGCCTTGTTCAAGGAATTTTGCGACGTCTTTTCCTGGTCATATGAGGAGATTCTAGGCATTGATACATCAATAGTTGAACATGAGATCCGAACATACCTTAATGCTAAACATGTTTGGAAAAAGTTAATATCTGTTAACCTGCGTAAAGCAACGGCTGTGAAGGCTGAAGTTAAAAAATTGTTGAAAGCTATTTTTATTTATCCCATAGCTCTGACGGAATGGGAATCCAACCCTGTTCTTATTGATATGAAGCAAGGGACCATACATGTCTGTAGTGACTTTCAAGATTTGAATAAATCTTTTCCTAAGGACAACTATCCCACACCATTTATAGACCAAATTATAGATGCTTGTGCAGGAAGTGAAGTGTTCTTGTTTATGTATGGTTTCTCCGAATACAATCAAATTCGAATAAAACCGAAAGACCAATATAAAACTGCTTTCATTTGTCCCTGGGGTACCTTCACGTACAAAAATATGCCCTTTGGATTGAAAAATGCTAGGGTGACCTTTCAACGGGAAATGAAATTTTCCTTCCATGATATCAAAGCCATTGTTGAACCTTACCTTGATGATCTACTTGTGCATTCTCGTAAAAGAATCAATCACTTGCGCCTAATATTTGAGTGATGCAGATACTATAAGATCCGCTTGAATCCCCACAAGTGCATGTTTTGTGTCAAGTCAAGGAAATTACACGAATTCATTGTCTCTAATAAAGGCATTCAGGTGGATCCATTAAAAGTTGAGGCCATTGTAAATCTACCTCCTCCTTGTTCTATTAAGAAACTTAAGAGCCTGCAGGGAAATTCTAACTTTCTTCGACATTTCATTATTAACTATGCCAATATTACTAAGGGTTTCATGTGCCTACTAAAATAGGACACCCCATTTGTATGGGATGAAACTACACAACTCGCTTTCGAGGAATTGAAAAAATCTTTGTTGTCGGCACCTTTACTGCATCCGCCAGATTACTCTAGGGATTTTATATTGTATCTCGTAGCATCCGAGTCGACCATTAGGGTAGTCCTGGTCCAGGAAGATGATAAGCTCCAGGAGCATGTTGTTTACTATCTTAGCCATGCTTTAGCTGGACCTGAACTCAGGTACTCCCACGTCGAGAAATTGTCCTTAGCAGTTGTCTATGTTGTTCAGAGGTTACGTCACTACATTTTACTGAGGACTACACCAGTAGTGGCAGATGTTAATCCTTTTTAGTATTTTTTTTCCCGATGGATTGTTGGAGGCAAATTTAACAAATGGATAGTCATTCTCCAAGAGTTTGACTTGGATTTCTAGACCGCTAAGTCTAAAAAATCCTTAGTTTTTGCTGAGCTTATAGCAGAATTTCCAACGGAAGAAGATGTAGTCACTGAAGAAGACTCATTCCCAAATGAGCATATATTCTTGATATCCACCTGTAACCCCTGGTATGGGGATATACTTATATATCTCCAGACTTTGAATTATTATGCGGCTTCCTCGCGGGAGGAACGGTGTAAATTACGCCTTCATGCTAAGAACTACCTCATCATAGGAGATACTTTATATCGAAGGGGGGTAGATTCTGTTTTGCATCGATGTAATTCCCATGAGGAAGTAGAGATTTTCCTAAATGATTTCCATAGTGGAGCATGTGGGGGTCATTTATCTGGGTTAGCAATGGCCCAGAAGATACTACATGTCGGTTATTTCTGGTCCACAATCTTCAAAGATTGTGTGGAAGCGGTGAAGCGCTATCATCCCTGTAAGCTTTAAACCAAAAAAATGTGGTCACATCCCACTCTATTATTTCTCGTTGTCTCAATGGGCCCCTTCATGAAGTGGGGGATTGATTACATGACATGCAACCCAACCTCGGTTGAGGGGGCACAAATATATCATTGTCCCTATGGAATATTTTACGAAATGGGCAGAGGAAATGCCCACCTTTAAAGTCAATGGGGAAACATCAGCTTTCTTTGTGTTCAATCAGATTATAGCATGGTTTGGTATACCCAAGGTTATTGTCACTGACCATGGCAGTCATTTTCAAAATAGCATGATGACGGAATTGACCACTATGCTTGGATTCAGATAAGAACATTCATCTTCATACTATCCTCATGAAAATGGTCAGGTTGAGGCTGTTAATAAGAATTTGAAGACTATCCTCAAACATACAGTTGATGCAGCCCATTCTAACTAGCATATCATGCTATACCCTATTCTTTGGGCGTACCGAACTTATTTAAAAGCTGCTACGGGTTTCTCCCCTTTCCAACTCGTTCGTGGAGTGGAATTTGTTACCCCGGCTGAATGTGAAATCCCATCCTTGAAAATAGCTATTCATGTGTTACCTGATACAACAGAGCTTGAAGAATGTTTGGTACACTTAGAACATCTTGATGAGAAGTGTAGAGATGCGCTAACAGCAAATCAAGTTCACAAAAATAGGGTCAAAAGCCAATATGATAAGTCGGCCAAACCTCAGATTTTATCTGAGGGGGAACTTGTTTTTCTTTGGGACCAAGACAAAGAACCCCTGGGGCCAGGGAAATTCAAGGCCATGTGGTTAGGGCCTTATGTCGTGTCAAAGGTTTTTAAGAAGGGCGCATATGAGTTCATTGATTTTGACGGGAATAAGCTGCTTGAGCCTAGAAATGGGATCTACCTAAAAAAGTACTATGCTAGACTTAGTGCTTTTTCTTGTATTTTCTTGTATGTATTTTTATGTACACTAGTTTGTCAGTTTGTGTTTTTTATACCATCTACTGGTTGTTTCAAATGTCTTCTGAGAGGTACGTAGGTTTCACTGATGGCACCAGTCGCCACACTTGTAATCTTGCTTCAGCGGCATGGGTCATTTATTCTCCCTCAGGATAGTTAGTTGCTTCAGGAAGTGTTGCTTAGGTCCTGCTTCTAATAATGTTGCTAAGCATAGGGCTGTAATTGAGATTCAATGGGATTCTTTGTCACGTGGTATCACCCAGCTGGAAGTCCGACTGGACTCTCAACTGGTGGTTTCCTAGCTCAATTGAGCTTATCAGGTGCGGAACCCTATTCTATTATGTTNTAGATAGGTCAAGTCTCTGATCCTCAGATCCAGTCATAACTGTATAATATACAAAAAATATACAAAATATGGATCATAGTCCATCAAATTCCCTAGATCTAAGTTGGACCACCCTGGTCACTTGGACCGCTTTGGTCCCCCCGGTCTCCCTATACTATGACTTCTTCAGCCTCTTCAGCTTCGGCAGCCTCAACAACATCTATGTATACTAGAATTGCTCTGGCCACTCTCCTCAAAAGGAGTATCCATATAGGTGGAAATCCAACCACAAACTCCTGCATGACAGCTAGGATGTGCTCTATCCGCAAGGTGGGTACTCTTTGTGTAAGCCTGACTAGCTTCCCCTCAAGAACCCTAATAAGCCCCTGATCTTCACCTAAGACGGGATGCACATACATGCATGGATGCCCTTCAGGGCGGACCGGTCCAATATCTACATTTTGAAATGTTTATAGCATTAGAACTCTTATACATATGTATATATCTCTATATTTTAAAATTCATAAAAATTTTAAAAAAACTTGAAAATTAAAAATTACCTAGCTCTCCCCAATGTCCTCCTGGAGGGAGGACAAGGTTTGGATCACCACAGAAATCAATCCCAGCATATGGAAACTGCTCCAGTGTTGGTAACTGTCGCTCCCACCAAAAGTAGAAGTCATCATCATATACACTCTACACTGAGCCACCTCCTCCTTGGTGGAGGAAGATATCTCCCCATTGTTGGAGACATTTACCACCATACACACTCTTTTTGGTCAAATTGGCCTAGTTAAACCACTATCTTGAGTATTATTGGCATTAATTGACATCAATGGAGCATTAAATGTCATCATCCAGACACACCCATGCCTACCTTCAGTCAAGGAGGCTCACATAGCCTTCTCCTACATTCAAGGAATCTAACTAGAGCACTCCGGGGGTGATTTGAGTTATATTAATGCACCTAATTGCTAACTGGTGGTTACAATCAGTTAAATAGGTCAGTGAATGTGCCCCCTTTCATTTAATTGATTATTTAATGATTTTTTAATGAACTGGAGTCAACAGGGGCACCTCCACCAACTTTTGATGTTCAGTTCAACTTTAGTTAACCTCATCAGGGTTCATTGGAGTCATTGAAGCACTACCACTTGATGGTTGGATTGCTATGACATGTGCCTGATCTCTTTCAGTTGAGACTCAGTCATTTATTACACTGGCTTCAGTTAGGGTTCAATTGAGTCAATTAGGGTTTTGATCAGTGGTTAAATGAGTGTGGACTATGGCTTACAGTCAGTTAAGCTAGGCTCACTCATTCAATTCGAATGACCTCCTTGATGATTCAAATTGCTCATTCATTCATGCCTGTAGCATGACAGTGTAATTGTAATCACTCATTCTTTATGTGAATACAGAGTAGCTACTATGTGAGTTATTTGTTAATTAATCTTTGATGAGATTGATTCTTTGTTCCTAGATCAATATACAAGATTAATATGGTATCAAATATCACAGTGGGATGAAGCTCTATCTCTCAAAAATAAGCTTTTTGACAGATTTCTGCATGAAATTTGAGCAATAGCTAAAAAATCCAGCATTGCACTAGAAACCAATTCTTACCACTTAATACCCCAAGTAAAGAACTTGTTGATCAAGCTTGTTTTATTGACTATGTTGGGTGTGATGAAAGCCTAAAATGTGGAGGCTGTCTGAACTTACATTGCCCTTTCTGTTTTGATTTTCAGGTTTCTATAGGTGAAGCATTCGCTCCAGCAGATCCAAATTGCCTCCTCAGTAGATCTCTTGAATCCATACAATTTCCACTCATGGAAAGGTGATATGGAGATTCAGCTGTGCTCTAGAGGACTCTTTAGAGTCACCATGGACACTGAAGATGAGCCTGGTTCAACAATAGAAAAAACAAGATTCTTGAACAAGAAGGATGAAGCCTTCGGTTTCTTGTGCCTCTCTATTTCCCAAGTTATTCTTTTCCATCTTGCGGGATTGAAGACTCCAAAAGAACTATGGGACAAATTGGAAACTCTATATGGAAATCATGATGACTTGAGAGTTTACCAGCTCAAAAATGAACTCATGTCTCTCTAGCCCTCCAATTTCGAGACTCTGAATGATTTCTTCACAAATTTCAAGCATATTGTTTTACTCTTGAAGCAATGCAAAGTGGAGAAGGAGGATGATCAGCTCATCCTCACCATACTCTCCAAACTTGGGGCTGATTATTCAATTTTTGTTTCTACTTTCCGTGCGGGGAAGCTCACAACCTCTGGATGGAAGATGCCTACACTCAATGCCTTCATTGAGTCCCTAACACGTGAAGATGACAAGCTTGTCCAGATGGGGATCATTAGATCCTCCCATGATCAAGCCCTTCATGTCTCGGGGCCCAAAGATCTGAAGGGTAAAGGAAAGCAGCAGAAGAAACCAAAAACTAAACTTGATGCTCCTAAACCTATAGTTGAAAATCAGCAGCATGATGAGTCTTCTGGCTCAAGGAAGAACAAAGGAAAAGGGCACCATGGCAAGGAAAAATTCAAATGTTCTTATTGTGGAAAGGGATTCCACCCTGAACATGTCTGCATGAAGAAGAAGCTTGATGAAGCTACCTCTCTCCCTGAGAGAAATCACATCAAAATTTCAGAAAGATTTCGGAGGAGAGATCAACAAGATCAGGAACCACAACATGAAAAAGGTCATGCCCTCATGGCAAGCACTTCAAAGTACAAAGAAGTCTTGATTGATTTTGGAGCTTCAAACCAAATGATGGTTGAAAGAGACTCATTTTCATCCTTGGAGACCGGAAAATCCATCCCCATCTACATGGGAGATGACTCCACCATCATTTCAGAAGGAAAAGGTACTATTGATCTTGAAAATGGCTTTTTTTCAAATGTTTTGTATGTACCCTCTCTAGCATCAAATATCCTTAGTGTCTATCAGATGACACATACAAGAGTGCCTAAGAGAGTTTCTTTTATCCCAAATGGTTTGATATAACATATATTTCAACTGGGAAACTCATTGCTAAAGGCCTTGCAAACCATCATGCAAAAGCCTATGATTTCTCTCACTTTGTTGCAGATGCAAATCCCACCGCTCTGCTAACTCATGGAAATGAGGTTAGTAGGTTGTGGCATGAAAGGTTTGGCCATATTAATTTCAAATATTTGCAGCAATTACAGAAACACTCCATGGTTTAAGGCCTCCCAGTCATCAAGGCAACCACGGGAATTTGCAAGGGCTGTGTGATTGGAAAACACCCTGAGCACAAATTCGATCGGGGGAAGGAAAACCGAGCTACATGCATATTTGGGCTGATACATTTTGATATCATTGGTTCGATGCCTATCACATCCATGAATGGAGCAAGGTATATTCTTACTTTTATTGATTATTTTTCAAGGTACGCATGGGTCTTCTTTCTCAAAAAGAAGTCTGAAGTATGTGAAAAATTTTCTGAATTGAAGGCCTTGATCGAAAATGCCTCTGGGATTAAGATAAATATCTTGAGATATGATAATAGAGGGGAGTATGTTAGTAATGATTTTTTGCACATATGCTCCCAAATTGGTATTCAGGTCCAACATTCAATTCCCTACACTCTCCAGCAGAATGGAGTAGCGGAAAGGAAGAATTGGTCTCTCAAGGAGATGACCACCTGTATGTTGGAATCCAAGAAGCTTGCTGCAAATTTTTGGAATGAGGCCATGCATGCTACTGAATAAATTCAGAACAGGGTGCCACACTCATCCATGAAAGGGAATAACCCTTTCAAAACATACTTCGGACACAAGTCAGATGTGTCGAACCTACGGGTGTTTGGGTCCACTGCATGGGCCCGGATTCCACTTGATAAAAGAAGGGTTTTGCAGCCACAAAGCATATAATTTCTGTTTATTGGGTATCCTGATGAATATAAAGGTTTCAATATTTTGTATATCAATACCAAATATATCATCATCGAGATAAGTGTCAAGTTCTATGAGCCTCTTCAGGAGGTGGAACTAGTGAAGGAGAAAACTGTTGAATTTCCTTCCTATTCTACTGAATATTTGGATGATGAAATTGGGGGTGACGACCCTGATTTGAATCCTATTATTTCTGATATCTATTTTCAGCAATAATCATATGCTGAATCAGAACCTAAAGTGCAAAATCATCTTCCTGCATGGGCCCAACAGACACTCTCCTCTGCAGGAGACAACATTGGAAATCCGAATGATCCAAGGAGAACCCGGTCTGATTTCTGAAGAGAAGGTATTGCTCTCTCTTGTCCAGATAATTTTCTATCCAAAACTTGCTATTTGATGATTAGTTCAGATCCAAAATCCTACTATCATCGGAAGGATCCAAGATGGCAAGTTTCCATGGATGAAGAGATGAATTCTCTTCAGAAAAACACTACTTGGGAGCTAGTTTCTCTTCCTCGGTGAAGGAAATTGGTTCAATGCAAGTGGTTGTTTTGGACCAAGGTTGCTGCTGATGGAAGAACCTGAAAATATAAGGCAAGTCTGGTGGAAAATTTTTTCTCTCAAGTCCAAGGAGTGGACTACCATGAGACCTTTGCACCGGTTGCAAAAATGGACTCCATCCGCCTTGTTTTGGCAATTTCAGCATCCAAGCACTGCTAAGTCCATCACATGGATGTTAAGTTAGACTTTATACATGGAGATATTCATGAGGAGATATGCATTAAGCATCCTGAGGGCTACATCACTAATCCATCTTTGGTTTGCAAGCTAAAGAAGTCACTATACGAGTTAAAACAGTCCCCAAGAGAGTGGTATTCCAAGATGGATGCCTTCTCTTGCAAAACATTCAGAGGTGTAGATCAGATCACAATGTGTATTTACAGCACCATGATGGTGATATAATTATAATTTTTTTATATTTTTATGACTTACTGATCACAAGTATCACAGTTGCCTTCATTTTAGCCATCAAAACTGCTCTCCACAATGCCTTTGAAATGAGTGATTTGGGGCTTCTAAAACAATTTTTGGGGCTCGAAATTGAGCAAAATTTTGATGGAATTATGGTAACTCAGTACAAATACATTTCATACATGTTAATAAAGTTTAACATGTCTGAATTTAGTCTGGAACCATTCCCTTTCCTTTCAAGGATCATCCTTGAAGAAGGAAAAAGCACACCTCCCATGGACTGCACTATCTATCGACAGCTGATTGGTAGCTTGTTGTACTTGAAACATTCTCAGCCTAATATTTGTTATTCCATGAATGATGTATCAATATACATGTATAATCCTCATGATATTCATTGGAAGGAATCCAAGAGGATCCTCCAGTATATTCAAAGAACAAGGACCTACAACATTCACTATGTTGCAGACTTCGAGCTAGAGCTGGTTGGATACACAGATTCCGATTGGGTGGGTGATTCTATTGATCAAAATTCTTACTTCTGGATATGTATTCATGTTTGGTGGTGGCCCCATTTTCTAGTCAAGATAAAAAATGACTGCCATAGCACTACCTTCAGCAAAGGCCGAGTATCGAGGAGCGGTGAATGCTTGCATCCAAGCAGTTTGGTTGCAAGGAATTCTTTCAGAGTTTGATCTTGGTAGTACTTTTTCGACTGTCCTCTTTTGTGACAATCAAAGTTATATTAATATATCCATAGATCCAATTACCAGGCAGAGTACCAAGCATGTAGAGATCCACATGCACTATATCAGGGAGCTAGTGCATGACAGGACCATCATTCTGCAATACTACCCGAATGATGAGCAGATTGCAGACATATTCACCAAGAGATTTTTAGAAAAGAAGTTCACTTACCTCCGTTCACTGTTGGGGGTGAGTTCATCAGGGTGATTCATACTACTTTCAGTGTCTAGCTTGAGGGGGAGTTTTTCCAACTGGTTTTTCCCTCTTTTCCTCACTTAGTTTGTTTTGAGCATTGTTCCAATTTCAGCATTATATAGGGTGGCCTATGGCCTTAGTTTCCAAGGCCGTAGCATTTTATGAATTTTTGTTTAATAACTCATCCTGAGTATAGCTTAAGGGGGGGTGTTGGAGACATTTACCACCATACACACTCTTTGTGGTCAAGTTGTCCTAGTTAAACCACTATCCTGAGTATTATTGACATTAATTGACATCAGTGGAGCATTAAATGTCATCATCTAGTCACACCCACGCCTACCTTTAGTCAAGGAGGCTAACTTAGCCTTCTCCTACATTTAGGGAGGCTAACTGGAGCACTTTGGGGGTGATCTGAGTGATATTAATGCACCTAATTACTAACTGGTGGTTACAATTAGTTAAATAGGTCAGTGAAGGCACATCATTTCATTTAATTGATTATTTAATGATTAATTAATGAACTGGAGGCAATAGGGGCACCTCCACCAACTTTTGTTGTTCATTTCAACTTCAGTTAACCTCATCAGGGTTCATTGGAGTCATTGAAGCACTAGCACTTGATGGTTGGCTTGCTATGACATGTGTCTGATCTCTTTCAGCTGAGACTCAGTCATTTATTGCACTCCAGATTCAGTTAGGTTTCAGTTAAGTCAATTAGGGATTTCATCAGTGGTTAACTGAGTGTGGACTATGGCTTACAATCAGTTAAGATAGAATCACTCTTTAAATTTGAATGACCTCCTTGAGGATTCTAATTTCTCGTTCATTCATGCCTATATAATGAAATTGTAATTTTAATCATTCATTCTTTATGTGAATACAGAGTGGCTACTATTCCTGTAGACCGATTACACCATTTCATGAGTTATTTGTTGATTAATCTTTGATGAGATTGATGCTTTGTTCCTAGATAAATTTACAAGATTAATACCCATCTGCTCAGCCTAGGCTGACAAGGAGATCGAACAGGTAGGGGTATTGCAGGGCTCAATCCTGACACTCTCTCTCGAAGAAGGCAACTAGTATGCTAGAATATCCAAAATTGTTCCTCCTTCCTCTCTTGCAGTCACAGAGTTGTTTTCTCAAAATCAGGACAACTCCTGAACACCGATCATATAAAGCCCCCTGCATGCAATCCACTGCCAACCTCATTTGGTGTTGTGTAGCGAGATGAAGAGAAGATGATCCCGAAACCCTCACTATGGTACTTGTCAGTACCTGTAGAGGAAGATCACGTATATCTGCAACAAGGATGAAACTCCCTCTCTTTTGGGTACTTGGTGCATAGTATATATCAATGTAGTTTTTGACACTTAGGGGATCACCACCTCTGTCGATGCCCTCCAAGTTGATTGGAGCTCCCTTTCATGATAGACTGGAAATGAAGTAAATATCCTCTGAGGAAATCTCCAAGGACTCGCCTTGAAGGTCAAACATGCCTAAATCATGTTCCCAGTAGTTTATCATGAACTCTAGCAGGCAGACATTGGCCTGCATAGGTGATGTGAAAAATAAATTCAACAACCCACTTGAACATAAAACATTCACCATGGGGGCATCCTGGAGTTCTTCTTTATCCATATCTTCATGCTCACGCTCCCTCCACTCAAGAACCATCTTCAAACCTAGAAAAACAACCATTGTGAACCTTTACTTTCATGCAAAAATTCATATTTTGGACCCTAAATATTTCTTTTACTCTTCATGCAGCATACGCAACTATCTAGTTAGGCATGTCACATACTGTACACGACTGTCCTTCAGGGAAAACCATGTATAGAATGCATGTACGTGAGTTTCAATATAGTGAACCCACGTACACAACGTTTCGTGCTTAAGGGCGCTCAAAAATATAAAAATGGGGCCCAAATTTAAAATTTACTAGGATCAAATTGAAGAGCTTGGGGTGTATTCTTACCTGACACTTGCAGAATTGGATTTCTTCCACTGGATTTTCCACACTGATCGAATGATAGTAGAGTTGCAAACTTGCTTTTTATGGCTAAAATTCAAAAAGGTGAGTTTTATTTATGTTTTTGAACTATTTATAGAAATTAAATTTCTCAAGTGGGTTTTTTCCCTATAATTTACACTTTATCAAACTAATACCATTCATTTTTTCCTTGTAACGGGTTTTTCATCGTTCTAAGGTGTTTTTTGCTCATATAGGGTGATTTTTTGTCATTTCACATGCATTTTCCATCTATAATTACTTCATCTTAAACTTAGCAATCAACATTTTAACCATGGACTATGGTATTCTTAACCATTAGCTCCTTTTCTTTACCATCGTTCTTCCATGGATAGGGCCTTCCTCTCATGAGTATCCTCATTTTGGAACCCATGTTGTCTTTCGATACTTATGTTGTGGCTGTCTTAGGTACAGGGGAATCCTCTTAGCTATTTTTCACACCAAATGGAGCCTAATTTTGGTCTCTTTTTACAATATATCCCTTTATAGGACTCCCCACCCTTATGGATTTTCTTTAGGCCTAGGTTTGACTCCTTAAAATAGACTTGACTGTCGAGTTAACTTGTCCATTCAAGCTTGTTAAGAATAGGTGAATGGGCATCTGCATTGGTGGTAGGTTATCTCTTTCTCGGACCATGCAAAATAGTATGAGAAAGGATCACTCTCTCTTCTACGGAATTGAGAAGAGTATTCTTAGGCATAGGTTTATCACTTTTTCGGACCCGAGGGACTAAATTTATGGAAAAGGAACTCCCGGTATGAGCTTAGTTTTCTGTTTTTTATGCTCTGGACCTAAACATGAAAAATATTCTGAGTGTACTTTATGTCTTTGTCATGCTCGTTAAACTCTAAAGAACAAAGCATTAAGTTTATTGTTGTAAGCCCCATTTCTCATACTCAAATGGATCTTTCTGAGTGATCTTGCTTTCCTTCACACTCGTAAAACTAAAGCTATATGCTGCTCTTGAAGGAGCATTGGGTAGGTGGTAATTTAACCTTTTTCGGACCTCCCTGACTAAGTACGAAAAAGGTTCACCTTTTCTTCTACAGAAGTTAAGAGAGTTATTCTAAGGTATGTTTTATACTTTTCCAGCCTCAGGAGACTAAATTGGACGAAAAGGGACCCCCCTGGAGTCTTCTTTGGAGTTTTCAGACTCTCTAAATGTGAAAACACCGATTGAGCATGTACTAGTTCGGTCTTATTAAATCCATGAATTAGTGACACTATCAAGAAATATTCCCTCTTCTCTTCAAGCTTGTTAAAAACGAAGAGAGACTCGAGTTGACTTTCCTGGACTCGTTAAAATTTAACAGGAAAGGTAAGGAAGAAGTTTTTCTCTTAGTTTTTAGTTAGTGCCAGCTTGTCATCCTTGAACATAGCACTTTCTTCCTTTTTTGATACCCATGTCTCAGTGCTCACTTTCAGTTTAGCTATTACTTTGATTTTATTACTCCTCCTCTTGTCAATTCTACTTGGGGAATCTGATCATGTCTCCTACATGACAGATAAGTCTAGTTGTTCTATCTATAAAGTTAAAAGCTACCTTGGGCCATCTCTGTTTTGTGCTCACTATTCAATGGCTTAACTAAATGTTTGATCTATATCCTGATCCCATCATTGTCGTATCTGTTATCACTTGTGTCTCACTTCCTTTACCTAGTTCCTAGTCACTTTTGTGATCCGTTGTAGGATCTATTGCCTTCCTTATCACAGTATGGTTCCACATTAGCATTTCCTGATGACGAAGACCTAGAGTTTTGATGATCGTACCTTAGGATTAACTTTCATCATTGGTGAATTAATTTTCTTCAGTTTTTGATTATCACCTATTGATTGACAATCTGTTGAATCCGCTCCATGTTCGACTTCAACCTACATATATTCACATGGCTTGGATTGTACTAGTTCTTTGGGATTGTTTATGAAGACCTTAGTTCCCCGTTTATGGACTAAGTTACGCAAGATTATGTTCTGCCTATGTACATAGCTTCCAGATATTTGAAGACACATCATTATTGTATATCATGGATTCGATCCACCTTTGTAATATATGTGGTCTTGTACTCGTACTATATGATGTACTCAAACATTTGTAAAGAAGCTAGTGTTCCAGTATATTGGACATAGCATCCTCAGATATGACTTTGTATATGACAATATTATGTATTTGTTTCAAGTACCACCTCTGCTCCATTGGATTTCTGATTTCTCCAAAGATAGATATTATAATGTATTTTGGCCATCGCTTCCCTCTGACCTCACACATTAGGGGGCATATGTTATCAACCCAAATGGCACTTCTTCGTCCGAGTGCCAACACTTCATATGTTGGCATAGAAAAGGACATTTATGGACTGAAGGTTGCCTAAACACTATAGATGAGCATGACATGAGATGCATTCACTATCCAACCAGCTTTCCATTTTACCTTTTTATATGTTGATTGTTGTACGTGACTCTTTCCACAGCAACTCACATACGTACATGACTATCTCCATATCATCCCGCATACTGTACGCGAGTATCTCCATTGCAACCCGTGTACAGATCTGTACGCGAGTTTCCCTTATTGAAACTCGCGTGTCATACACGGGTTGCCAGTATCAATACTCGTGTACACATTCATTCAACATTAAAAATAATAAAACATGATTAATGGAGATTTTTTAATCCCTAATTATTAACTATCTTAACTTTCTCAACCTCCTCAACCTTTGAAACTGCTTTATTTTCCTAAGTATAAATAGAGGCCTTGGGGAGGGCATTAATCAATAATACTTGGAGACCAAAGTTATGCTGGTGTTATATCTTTAGAAGTATTTGGAGCAGTAGAACTCAGAATCCTTTGGTTGCATAGGAGTCCTTGTTTCAGGCGTTGGGTTGTACATGTATCTCATTCACTATTGTTAATAAAGACAATCCTTCTTCCAACTTTGTGTTGAGTCTCTTTCATGTATCATGGTTTGATGAATATTTATGATTAAGAAATCTATATATTATTTATATAACTTGTCATATATACACGTATAATATTGTACTTGGAGGATTTTCTCTTTGCAAGTGAAGGAGGTGCATCCCTGAAAGCTTTGGAGCATAGCAGGAGAAGAGAAATCTTGGATCAACCGTCATTAATCGGGTGAGTTCAACATTTCTTCCGATTCTTTTTCTGTACTTTAAAGCTGATTGTTTGCAAGTCTTAAGAGTGCATTGGTAACCCCAAACCCTCGGTTACAAGGGTGTTTATTCCTGAACAACAATGTATGATGTGACTATTGTTATAATTGATTTTACCACACATGGTGAATCACACTTTTATGGCCTTCCCTGTCCCTATGGAGACTCCTTAGACCACATGGACCATTTTTGTTCCTTTGATGTTTCCTAGATCATCCCTAAAAACATGTAAAAGTTTCCATACACGAATTTTAAACCCTTTATCGCATATATACGTGCATTTAACTCCTTAAAACGTGTACATCAGGATGTGTGCAAAAGGCCAAATTCTTTTGTAGTTTTCCTTGATGTGGATCTGACTCACTTGTCTCCTAGCCTTCCATATTCCTTGATATCGCTTGAATTTGACCTTTCATTACCCCATTGAATAGCTATATAAGGAACCCTTTGGATACATTGAAGGCATGAATAATTGAGAGAAAGAGAACTATAGTCCATTGTTGCCGAAACTTGTGCTTGAGTCTACATCCTCTTTGTCCCTTAGAGCACTTTTGTGTTCTTCCCAAGCTTTCCCTTTGCTTGTGATCTTGCTATCAAGAGATGGAGGATTGAAGTGGTGGAGGCCCAAGTGGGGGACTCAGTTTCTTCGATTCGTAGATGTGCTGATAGAGTTTGTATTCATTGTAATTTCTGATTTTACATTAATAGAAATATCTTTTCCTGTCCAATAATGTATGTTTGAATGAATATTTTACCCATGGATGATTTGAAATGCTTATATGTTATTGATTATATATGGTAGAGTAGAGCTAACATAATTATATATAGCATGCTTGTCTGGTTTATTGAATGTTGAGGAAGCAATTTATCAATTCAAGCTGAATTTGGAAAGCTCAATGGGGATCTACATCAACCATCCGGAATAAGGTACGAATCAAGATCCTTTAGTGTTATTTGTTTGGTTTCTCTTGCATATAGGAAAGGATTGATTTCTGGAGTTAAGTTGTCTTTTGTGGTACCCCAAGTAATAGGCAATTCTCTCCATAAAAGAATTGGTGACTCCACTGGGGAGTTCCTAGTAGTTGTCCTTTGGGGGTTTTATCGGCATTCAATGTTCTTGAATTTCTCTTATTTCTCTGTTTTTGAGTCGGGTATGGGGGTATGTTTTCCTGGTAGTGTCTGATTAGTGTGAATTTTGTCTCAGTTTATCTATTTGCCTTCATTTTTATACATTTCTCTTCATGTACGTGAGTTTTTTACTCACAATCGCGTATACACATGGCTTTGACTGATATATCCGCGTGCATACGCGGTTTTACTGAGAACAGTCGCGTATGCCCTTAGTTTTTCCTTTTAGAGGAAGATTGATTGTTGTTGGGTGAATTTTGATGATTACTGAGTCTCCTTTGATACTGCTAGAGTCTGTTTACACCTTTGTTTCTGACCAGAGACACCTTTTTAAGGGTAAATTTATTTTTCAAAGAATGTCCTTGTCATTGAATTTTCGATTTTTTGTTTTCGGATTAGTGCATTAGATTTATTTTTCCTTAGTACTTTGTGTGAGTGTTGTTTGATTGTGCTTGCCGACTCTGGGGGTAGTAGAATCATTCTTTTGCTTTAGTATCTCATTTTTATTCAAAAAATACAAAAATATTTGATTCTTTGCATCATTATGCATTGCACTTTGCACTTTGCATGGTACTTGCACTAGGTTTGCTTAGAGAAGTACTAGTTAGGATTTCATATAGGAACAACAGCATTTGACATTNGTAGTAGCATGCCCTATTTTTCATTCGACACAATGCATTTGCATTGATTGTTAGGTGTGCATTTTACTTCATGTTGCATCATAACACCATTGGTTGCATGGCCATCTACCTCTTCTATGTAATAAATCCAAATAAAATCAATGCTTAATTAAAATGGATTACACTGTTTTCTTTGATAGGGTACACCAACAAGATTAGGTTTTAAGGTCTTGGAATAGTTCATTGTGAGTAAATTCTCCAAGACCACTAAAAAACAACATGTATGTGTCTGTCTAGGTGAGAGTGTGAAATTCCTTGGTATAATCAGTGTTTCTCAGGATCCTCCTCTTACAAGGGAGTTAAGCACGAGGCAGTGTGAGCAGTTATTGATTGGGATGACACCTAGTCATAACTGAGTAGCACCAGAGATATTTACAGGATTGTATTCGTATCTGGGGGCTCTTTCGAGAGTTTCGGGCTTTGATACCCTACCCATATGGTCAATCCCACCTACGATTGTCTGCTTGAGCATTGATTATATTGAGGCGACCTTAGTTTCCTTACCTAGGTTATCGATGGGCTACTTTGCAGGGGTTATTCTACAGGTGTCCCAGCTAGGTTGGGGTTGGACAACACAGTCACTATATGCGTTGAAGCTAAGGGTCACAATAATTGGTTACGAACCTTCACTTGTTGTGTATGGGAGTCTCAAGCCTCTCCTAGGCGAGACATACCTGCTTCATTCGGGAGCTCACATATCCTACCCTTGTTTGCTTATGGCTGGCTTTAGATTGTATTGGTGTATGCTTTGTGCACATTAGCTTGCCTAGGGTTTGCGTAATTTAGTGAGTCTTTTTCATTTTTTGAGTCATTGTGGATTTGGGTGCGGTACCCCACTGTTCTCGTCATTTAGTAGGACTTCCACCTTCTTCATAACCTCCTCCTTTGGGAGAGAGAAATAGACTTTCTAGGTGGACTACTTCTCACATTGATTCACACATGATGGGAGATTATGAAGATGAAATTCCGAAGCTACCTTATTCACTTCAAGAGGTTGAAGAATAAGATCCTACCCCTACATATGATCCTTCACCTCATATACCTACAGACTATGGGTATGATCCTTCACATGATGTACCTACACACTCTAGGTATGATCTCTCATTCTCAGGTCGTCGGTATTGGATGCTGGGAAATGAGACTCATCATGAACCTAGAAGCACTAGTTATGGTAGTTATGATATGTCTGGTATTCCTACACATGATTCCGTTCCACATGCCGAGTCGGAGTTTGAACCTAACACTATGCCTGGGGGAATTCCTAGTCACTTCCATGTGGATAGATTTGGGAACTCAAGTCATATTGCACCCTCCATCCTAGCAGTGGAGGTCACATCACATGTTTGCCCTAGACCTAGTGCTAGTAGTCCTATTCGGATACCAGAGCCTAGACGAGTGACTATAGGGAATACCAATTATGTGATTTCACATGTCCCTTTGTCCTCTATTCCTAGTTCTTTGAATGATATTCCTCCCCCACATTCACGTGGTCCTTCGGACCGAAATGTTGCTACGATTCATGTGCATACTGCTGCTACTCACGTAGTTGTGTCTCAAATTCAAGTACCTCCTATTGTATTAGGAGGTCATATTTCTACTTCTGGAGGTCATATTGCTATTTTCGGAACATCTATTCCTACCTATGGAGTTTCTCATGGGATATCTCATGGGGATTCTTATAGACCATATTATGGACCATAGTATGCACAATTTTATTCACCTTATGGGTACAAGTATCAACAACCTACTTACTCTCTGAATTATAGCTTTATAGCCCCACATAGTCAAGGTACACCACATTATGGTTCTTCCATGCCACCCTACATGGGTCAAATGGGAGGAGGATACTATGGCCATGGCCATGGTGGTTACAGTCATCAGTCCTATGTGAACCAAAATTATTAGGGAGCACCTCATAGACCTGCTCAACCTAGGCTCCCTTTCCTCGCAACATTAAATCTGCCTGACTTGTCGAGACTAATGAACGATATGGTATCTTATGACCCAGCTTGGCTGGCTGTCTCTACGAAGCTTCCCTCAGACATTCCCAAGTTTGAGGGAAAACCAGGAGAATATCCGAGTGAACACGTTACTAAATTTCACCTATGGTGCTCTTCTAACTCCTTACACGATGATTCGATCTATTTAAGGCTATTTCAATGCACCCTCATAGGGCCTGCTATGAAATGGTACATAGAGCTACCTAGTGGGGTATTTTCTTTGTCTGATGACCTAGCTATGACTTTTCTCAACCACTTCTAGCTACTAGTGCATTAAGATGTTGGTACTGAACTCTTGTCAACATTTCGGCAAGATAAAGCGATGCATATCTCAGAACATATCCAAGAGTGGCATAGGCGGAAGAGATTTATTAAAGCCTTCATACCATCGAATTTTCTCCTCAAGTGGCTCCTTAAATAATTACTACCTTATATAGCGAAGGATGTTTCTACATCCGAAGTTCAGAACGAGGAATAAGCCATTTTTAGGGCACAGGAATTGGACTTGATTTATGCTTAATCTAGTTTGTTATATGAGATCATTCCTAATGCTCCGCATTTTAGTTTCAACCCTAAGGTCAAACCTGGACCACATGCCGATGGAATTGTTGGTTGTACGAGTACCAAACTCATGGATTCAATTGTGAAAAAGGTCATTCAATTATTTATCAACTAATTTTCCTTGGGACAAGCCATGGCTTCATCTCAACCCACCCAAATGGTGAATGTACTTTTGGTACAATCGCCAGACCATAAGGGTAACCAACAACCCAGAAGAAATAAAAAGAAGGGTAAAAACAATCGCAAGGGTGGGAATAAGAATGAAAATTCCAATTCTAATGAGAAGAATGCCCAAAATGTTGGGGGGGAGAAGCAGCCTAAACGTAAGGTTAAGTTTCCTTGCAAGTTATGTAAGGAGGATCACCTCACTCACTTGTGCCCTCCGATAGAAGAAGCCTCGAGGTTCATATCACAGGGCCCAGCTGTGCTAACCAACCCTTTACCTAATAATAAAAACATGAACTTGAGGACCCATAATCAGACTGGTGGGGATCAAGATCCACCGGAAGCTTGTAGTGGTCATGGTTGCATCAGTATGGTGCGTGGTACTAAGTTTGTGACTCATGGGAAGGACTATGGTTCGTCACAACCAGACCTTGGAAAGGAACCTGCTCCACCTGAGAGTCCTTTGCATATTGAAAAACTTATGGATAAACCTGAATTTGCTCCTCGCATTCCTAAGGGAGTTCTTAAGCATTCGGGGCACAATCCTAATGCATGAGCTGCCCAAAACTATTATGTTGTTGAGGATTTGGGCCACACTCCTTGTGCGATGTTTGCACTCGAGGTACTTACGAGTTGTCCTTCGCAAAGGTAAGCTTTTATTTCTTCTCTTGGTGTTAACGATGATAATTCTTCCTTTGTCATCAAATTTGAAATCGTGGGACTTCAGCCTCACTTTCCTTAGTATGTGTCTCTCTTGATTCACGTAGAATTTATTAACATGACAGTCAAACGCATTGTGATTGACGAAGGCGCTGCTACTTTCGTGATGTCTTTAGCATGTTGGAAGGGTTTGGGTTCCCCTAAGTTGTCTAAATCCTCTACCATGTTGACTGTTTTTGATGGAAGATCATTTTGACCGCACATAATTCTTCCTTCTCTTAAGGTGCATTTGGGAGGGAAGACCATTGCGATAGAGGTCGAGGTGGTTGATGGACCCCTTGACTACAATTTGTTGTTGGGAAGTTATTGGATGTATAGTATGCAAGCCATAGCTTCTTCCCTATTTCGAGTTGTATGCTTTGCATCATAGATCTTATTTTCTTCCCAAGCTTGACCGTTTAGAGTGTGAATACTATAGGGAGATTCTTAGTGAGAGAATTTGTAGTCCCATGGTTTTGTTAAGCTCTCCTGGTCTGATGGCTAATGGAAACATGATGAATATATCTCCTACCATCCCTATCAATATCTCTCGCGATCCTAGCAAGATCAAGAATGTCTATATTGGGGTATAATGTTTCCATGCTGAGATTCAGGAGTATACCGAGCTGTTCAAATAATTTCGTGATGCATTTGCTTGGTTATACAAGGAAATGCCAGGTATCGACCCTCGTATTGTTGAACATGAGATTAAAATTTATCCCAATGCTAAGCCTGTTCGACAACGCTTACGTACGGTGAATCCTAGGAAAACACCCACGATTAAGGATGAGATAGAAAAACTGTTGAATGCTGGTTTTATCTATCTCATTCCCTTAACAGAGTGGGTTTCAAACCCTGTTACAGTTGATAAGAAGCAGGGAGCGATCCACATATGCACTGTTTTCCATGACTTGAATCGTGCGTGTCCTAAAGATAATTTTTCCACACCTTTTATCGATCAGATTTTGGATGAGTGTGTAGGAAGCGAGGTATTTTATTTTATGGACGGATTTTCTAGATACAATCAAATACAGATCAAACACGAGGACCAACATAAGACTGCCTTCAGTTGTCCTTGGGGTACCTTTTCATATCGAAAGATGCCCTTCGACCTTAAAAATACTGGAGCCACTTTTCAGCCGACTATGACCTTGATCTTCCATGATCTTAAATCAATTATTGAAGTCTTTTTGGATGACCTTGCTGCTCATTCTCGTATGAGAATGTGTCATTCCTACCATTTGAGATTAGTGTTCGAAAGGTGCCGCCATTATTTGGTCAGGTTAAGTCCTCACAAGTGCATCTTTTGCATGAATTCTGGTCACTTATTAGGGTTCATTGTCTCCAAAGGGGGTATAAGATTCGACCCTTTGAATGTTGTGGAAATACTTCAATTATCTCCCCCAAGAAACCTTAGACATCTTCAATGTTTGCAAGGCATGGAAAACTTCTTACGGAGATTCGTCATGAATTTTTCCAATTTGACTAGAGGATTTATGTGTCTTTTGAAGAAGAACACTACCTTTTGCTGGGATGAGTTTTCCCAGGATTCCTTTGATGCACTTAAACGAGCCTTAGCATCGGCCCCGGTGATTAGTCCACCTGACTATAGCCGTGACTTTCTACTTTATGTAGCTGCGTCAATGGAGACAATTGGTATGGTTTTGGTTCAAGAAGATGAGGAGCTCCAAGAGCATGTCATATATTATCTGAGCCAGAACCTTATATATTTGGAGATCCATTATTCCCATGTGGAGAATCTTTCCTTAGCTACCGTTCATGCGGTCCAATGATTGAGACACTGTATTCTCCTTCGCCAGACCTTGGTGGTTTCCCATGTCAATCCATTTCAATTTGTCCTCACTAGAAGGATGATCGGGGAAAGTATAATAAGTGGATTGTCATCGTGCAAGAATTCGATTGCGAGTTTGTTTTGGAAAAACCGAAGAAGTCATTGATTTTTGCAAAACTTATATCTAATTTCCCGAGTGAGGAGGGGGAGGAGGCTTCTGAAGATACGTTTTTCGATGAGCACATCTTCTTGATCTCAACTTTGGATCCATGGTATGGAGACATTATCATAAATTTACAAACATTGAAGGTCCCTACTCACATTTCACGGGATGAATGACGATGATTACATCACATGTCCAAGAATTACCTCATAGTGGATAACACATTGTACCGCCTTGGGGTAGATTCCATTTTACATCGTTGTTTAAATCATAAGTAGGCTAAGCTTATGCTGAATGATTTCCACGGAGAGGCATGTGGTGGTGATTTATCTAGGCTTTCTATATCCCAAAAATATTGTGTTAATGCGGTCAAGAAGTGCCACCCTTACCAGGTGTTCGCACGTAATATGCGCTCACGTCCTGCCCTGTTACATCCAATTATCACCGCCGGTCCCTTCACTAAGTGGGGGCTTGCTTTCATGGAATGCAACCTAGCTTCAGCTAGGGGGCATCATCATACTATCATGTCTATTGACTACTTCATGAAATGGGCTAATTCTATGCCCACTGTTAAATCCAACGGTGAAACAGCCGCACACTTCGTGTTCAACCAGATTATTACTCAGTTCGGTATTCCAAAAGAGCTTGTCACTGACCATGGTAGGCACTTTCAAAATCATATGATGGAAGATTTGGCCTTGAAGTTAGGGTATAAGTAGGAGCATTCTTGTTCTTATTACCCTCAATCAAATGGAAAGGTTGAAGTAGTGAACAAATCACTCAAGTCTATTCTCCAATGAACCGTCGCACAAAGCAATACCAATTGGCATATTATGTTATATCCTGATTTGTGGGCTTATCGGACCGTGGTTAAGACTGCCACTGGTTTTTCTCCATATTATCTTGTACATGGAGTGGAGTTTGTATTTTTGGTTGAGTGCAAGATCCCTTCTTTGAAGCTAGCCATAGAGATCTTACCAGACACTTCCCCATTGGAGGAGCATTTGGTCAACTTAGAGCAGCTGGATGAGCATCACCGAGATGCTTTAGTGGGTCTAGAAGTAAATAAGCATCACGTTAAGGTCCAGTATGATAAATATGTCCATCTAAGGAGGTTTAGTGAAGGATATTTGGTCCTTTTGTGGGATCAAGCTAAAGAACCCTCGGGGGTAGGAAAATTCAACCCCATGTCGCATGGTCCTTACGTGGTTAAACATGTGTTATAGAAGGGTGCTTATGAGCTAGTATATTATGAGGGGATGGCCTTGGAGGAGCCTAGAAATGGGCTCTATCTTAAAAATTACTATGCATGATTTTCAGCAAGGGCTAACTATTGTATATTATTGTACAACATTTTGCATAGATATGTCCTTCTTATGGGGATTGGGTTTGTTGATTAGCTTCCGTTTCTTATGGAAGATGTCAATGGAGTATTCCATATTTATAGGATTTGTGGATGGTGCAAGCCATCACACTCAACACTTAGACTCTGCTGCTTGGGTGATTTACACTCCTAGGGGTCAGGTATTGTCTTCAGGAGGCGTATGTTTACAGCCCTCTTCGAACAATGTTTCTGAATATAGTGCCATTATCGAGCTTCTATGGGATGCCATTTCACATGGTGTCCTCTATCTTGAGGTACATCTTGATTAGGTGTTGGTAGTGTCACATCTTAATGGCTTGTATCATGTTAGAGATACAACATTATTACGGAGATTCTTATGTGTGAGATTGTTAGAATGGAAATTTGACAACATAACATACATACATGTTCCAAGAATTTATAATCAAGTTACTGACTCATATGCTAACTACGTGTTAGATTGGAATTTGTTTCATAGACAATAAGCTCATCACAAACATACATTTTTACACATGTAAATGAATAAACCAATCATCATAAAAAAATTTCATTAAAACATCCAAAATGTGGTAATACATAGTGTCATAATACAAAAATGGGGCTCTCGAGCCACCAAACTATAAATACACGGTAGTACAAAATGTATCACTCCCAAGTATCTAAGCCTGGGAAGGAGGAGGGGGCTTTTGATTATGGAATGTCACCATGGCTCTAGCTAGCCATCTAAACAACCGCACCCATGATCGTGGCACACCCACCACCTGATGCTGCATGGCCTTAGGTAGGTCCTCGACCTGCGCCATGGGTACGTTGTGTGTCAGCCACACGAATTTGGTATGAATGCTTTGGAGCATCTGCTCTGCATCCACACCCATAATGTCATCTCCTCTTCGCCTCTGTCTATGATGAGGGAAGCCTTCAGGCCATTGTGGTCCTACATCTGCATGCATATGGTAAGATGTCACTATGTGTTGTCATGCAAAAACATGTCTTTTTGATTCCATATATCAAAAAACACACACAAAAAAAATTTAACTCAAAAATTTTAAAAAGAGGGTTGGGATTCATTACCAATATCACCGTATGCCGATCCTGGTGGTAATGGCATGTCGGGGTATCCCCGAAAATCTATCCTTGCATAGGGGTGATCATCGATGGAAACTATTTGCCATTGCCACCATGGAAAGAAATCAGCTATATAGGGGTTGGAAACCCTACCTCGACCCAGTCTGTGCATCACATCTGCCCAACGTCGTTGGGCCGAAACTTGAACCTTGTGAAGAGGAACGTCAACTCTAGGGCTCAATCCTGGAACACGCTTAAAGAAAAACGTGCTCAGTATGCTACTGAAACCAATGTTTCGTACTTTGCCCATATTGCACTCACTGAGCTGGTGTTTCATGTTTCGCAGCAGTTCAGTGCTCCAATCATACATGGTGGGTCTCATCCACTCCACTGTATAGAACATCAAAGGCCACAAGGCCTGGTGGAGTGAAGCTAGCCCTGTTATCCTGCCTAGTGTCAGTAGTATGCCCTTTAGACCTAGCACCTGTATGGAGTTAGTTGGTATCTAACTCCCAACCTTCTCCATGTCCGAACAACAATACACAGCTATGTACTCATTGATGGTGAGGCCACCTCCGGGCCCACAAGATTGTAGGTTCACCACTTCCCCCCGTCAGGAAAGTAAAGTAATAAAGTATATGTCCTCCACTTCTATTGTGAGGGACATCCCATCGATATGGAAAGACTCTAAGTCAGGATCCTGGTAGTCTACTAGCATCTGCAACAGTCTTGGTTTGGCTCTTAAGCCACCAAGACACCAAAACGTTTAGAGCCTGCATGCACAAACAACATGTTGTTCCATTAGACCACCACGTACTGCTTCTTCTAAATCCATGTGCTCACATTCTCTCCATTCTAGAACAATCCTACATATTTAAATCAAGTTTGGGTCATTATAAGTCTTTAAAAAACTTGATCGTGGTCGCATATGCGACTATTTGCTAAACAGCCGTGTATGTATGCAACTTTGAGGGGTTTTTCTGTGTATATCCAGCCCTATATGCAGAAAAATCCTCGATTTCTACATGGGCCGAGGAAGACACTTTAGGATGGCATAACAATCAAAATAAACCATGGAAAATTGAAAATTTTACATGAAAATGAAAGAGCAGGGCATGGGAAATTACCTGGAAAAAATGGTGTCGGATTCCGTCGACTGGATCTCCCGGAATTCACATTTGAAGTTCTGAGCTCAATTGGGTAAAAATTTGAAATGTTATATAATGTTTTGAATTTTTTTCTATTTATAGAAAATTTTCAAATTTTTGAAAATTTTTACCCCCTTTTCTATAGTTTTGGACGTTTCTAATCCTTTTGGACCGTTTTTTACTAATATATGATGTAGGAGACCGTTTTGAGCATTGTTTCGACCATTGTTTTGACGTGTTCATGCCGATTTCAGGTATCATGTCTAAACTGGCATATAGATTAGGTTTCACCACCGTTTGCATTTTGCATGACCTTATGACCGTTTCATCATAACCATAGGTACAAACCCATTCTATCTTGTCACAGAACTTTCTTGTTTTTTTAGAAGTGGCATGATTTGAATGGTAGAGCTTGACCTTACATGGGTACCCTAGTTAGCACCTTCTTTTCATTTGGTGCCCATGCCAACAATTTTGTCCTTTAGGGTGTGGGATTCCGTTGTATAGTATTGCCATGACATTTCGCAAGAGACTCATACTCCTCTTGATCTTTTGCTGGCCTATTTCCCTCGGACTCCCTTACGTCAAGTTGTAATTGCATTATCATGAGCTTTTCCTGCCTTATTGAGCCTTATGCCGGCTTCCTTGACTTTGAGTATCAGCCATATAGCCCGAGATTGTCTGATGTCTAGCCACGTAGAGCCATTTTATATATCCTTTGTAGCTTGATTCCCTATTTTTACCCGGAGGGGACTTTCCGCGAGTGTCACTATCCTACACATGTATCCTTGCATTGAGCATAGGTATGTTCCACTTCTTGGAACTAGTTTCTTTTCCCATTTGACACTCGTCTCCTCCTAGTCTGTAACTTTAAAGCAATTTTATTCTTTTTCAAGCTTTTCAAATATTTGAAAAAGTCCAAAAAAAAATTAAAAAACCAAAAAGCCAGACAAGAAAAGATGTTATATTTGGAAGAAGTTGAGTCGTGTCGCCTTCGAACAGAGCACTGTATATCACATCCATTGATTGGGTTAATAGTTTGACTTTAGGAGTTGTACTCATTTATCTGAGTTTATCTCCACCGACTGGTTAAGATTCCAGTCCTTATGGAGCCTTTGTTGATGCCTCCTATGTCGCAGAGATGTCCTAGCTTTTGCATTTCGAGTCTACGTTGCCTACATTCAGTCACCATTCATCATTATGCTCTTGTTCAAAGGAAGTTGAAACCTGAGTCAGCCATTCCTCAATTATCTTGAATTTGCATGTCGGTCATTCTCGGTATAGTTACTGGTTCGTGCACTTTATGATCGAGTCCTTCCACATTATATAGCTTTGTTGAGTACCTCGTGTTGGATGATGGGGGATGCCTTAATTCCTCAATGAACTCGCAAATTCATAATTTGAGTACCCCCGATGTACCCAAGTACCCTTTTTCAAAAAGTGGTGTCCCCATACCTATACCCGTCCCCGTCCCTGTACCCAAGTTTCTTGGAAACTTAGACAATCACCATAACCCAGCAGTTTAGAAGAAAAATATCAATTTGGTATATTACATAGTCCCTAAACTGTGTTGCATTTATTATGTCTGCACACACCAAAAAAAATAAAAAAACTTGTGAATTTAAGATGTTTACTTGCGGACATTCCAATTTCAAGTAAGCATATTTTTGGTATAATGGAGGATGTGATTTTTGACAGATTGGATCTGTGCAAGTAACGCTAGAAAAATAATGTGTTAGATGTACTAGGTAGCAGGAAATTATGGGTTCAAGTTGTGGTCTTACTCATTTTTTTCTGCAAACAACATAGGTCAATGATTGATTTATGTCAAATATAGTTGAAAGGGCAATGGCTTATACAACAACACACATGCAATGTGATTTAGTTTTCATATTTATAAGAATGGTTGAATAATGTCAAAAAGGAAAACAATTTTAGAATATGTAAAGGTTTCTTAGACTAATCTACTGCAAACATACATGCCACCTTTTCCTCTTGCTAGTTCATAGTGAGGTTGTAACACATTAAAACAATTGAGTACACTGATCTTAATCATAAAGCTTTCTTCTATCTTAATTATGTGATTAAATAGTTTTCTTTTGTTTGGAGAAAATATGCATTTTGTAAATTGTCATTGATCAATGGTGGATGTTTCTTGATGTATTATGTATTGCTCAGCAATGAAAATATGATGCATTCCCCTGAAAAAAATCATTAGGCATAAAAGTTGCACTGGTGGGAAAAGTAAAACTAGATCCTATATGAATTTACAGTTATAATTTTTTCCTTTCTCTTTCATATATGTATATGTCCACGATCATGCTATGGTATCTTGAAATTGGAAAAACTATAGAAGAAAGACTAGAAAAATAACTTTTCAGGCTCTCTTAGTTCTTTTCTCATACCTGCAAGTTATCGAGGCATATTGTTCCTTCAGATGGCCATTCATGAGGTGGTATGGAATCTTCTACTTCCAGTGGAGATTCACTTGGGATATATGAGTATTGTATTATCCTTTCTACTGAAATCATTTCATTCTCAGCATTTCATAGATTCCATGTAATTGTTGCTAGAAAGACATTGAGATTTAATCCATATGTTACTTCTAACCCAAAAATGCTTGCATGTCATGGTTGTTAATGCTCTATTCTATCATGTACTTTAACAAGAAAATATGAAAATCTATTTCTAGAATAAAAATTACTTTAGAAATCCTTAATTGTGTCATTCACCCCTTCACGCAAGCTAACGACCACCATTAAGGAGAAGGAAAATACAAAATTTGATAGCAGATTTAATCTAAGGCTAAGCCACTCCATGGCAGATATGTTATGAAACAATGGTCTTGAATAATCATCAATTAGAGACAGATTTGTGTCTATGAATCATGATTCTTGGTTAAAATCTTGGACTGTGGCAACACTAGAAAGTGATTCAGCAAAAATGATGAAGGATTGGGGCACTCTGAATTCCCACCAAGCCAGCAAGTTCCCTAGCTGTTGGTATGTAGTATTGCTACAGAGTACGCATTTTTTTATCAAAAATTATGATGGAAGAGGGTGTTGTAATGTTAAATGTACAAAATGATAATATTATGGATAGCATGCCATTCTCCATTATCCATGTTGTGATTTGTGAGACACATATGCCTATATTAATAATTGCTTCTTGTGTATTGGAAATGTTTGTGAACCTTTAATATTAAAAGCAATCAATTCTCTAGGAAATTCCTCTAGCATTGTTTCATTCCCTCTAAAAGGAAAATAGAAAAACTCCTGCAACACATTTACTAACATATGCCTAACAAATTGCTGAATGCTTTTTCTTTATCAATATTCCATCAACTCATTTTTATTGAATCAACAAATGTTATTTGTAATCACAAGTAAAATGACTAAACATACTATTGATGTGCAACTGTTATAACATAGTTGTAAGCATTTCATTCTTTGTAATTTATTTTCATATAATTGTGTCAGTCCTTGTCTTGTGTCATACTTTGCTTATGTAGTGCACATGGTCTTGAGATAGGACTAGTTAAATAACTATATTTTTTGTATCAAAATTGACATCCCTATTATGTAATTTTGTGTGTGTTGGGGTTGTGTGCCAATGTGTTTGTAAGATAGAGAAAGATGGGGCACTCACCTAATAGCATATGCAAATGGAAGTTACAGGTACAAATATAACAAATACCTGCCATGTTTCCTGCGACATAACTACCATAGTCCCCAAGATTTGTATTACTGAAAAGGCAACCCAACCTAATCTCAATGAAATTTCTAAATCCAAGATGCTTTGGTCTGTTGATACTTGTTTCATACAATTAAAAATAGGAGTTATGGGTATAGCTACTTAGAAATGGATGATGATATTGCTTGAGCGGAATGAGTTGTTTATATTCCGGTATGGTCAATCAAGGAAAATTCATGTTTCTTTAAAGAATCTCCCAAGGTATTTTAAACAAGGGAAAAATTTATCTTTACTAATCAGATTCAATTTCATAATTTATCAATATGTAATAAAACTTATCGTAATTTATCTGCTTGTGGAAAGAATCCCATACTCATGTTTGCTTATTAATTTTCTATGTAACCAAATGACTCAATGAACTCACAAATTGGAAAAGCATCACAAACCCTATTCAAGATCCATCATGTTGGTGTCATATCAAAGAAGGACATGGGGGCATAGAAAATAATGTGGAGCATGCCCAAAAATATTTTTTTAGATGTCAAAAGGCCCACTACTAGTACCAGTAATGCTCGAACCAACACACACAATGAGCATCCTATTGACAATAGAGTGTACACTAGAATGAGGAAACTAGTACTAATTCTAGGCTCCATATCTAGCATGGGAGGACATGCCCATGCCATCCAATAGTTGCTTCCAACTTGTAGCACCTAAATATTTGACTATGAAAGAAACATAATTGGAACCAAGCCACCACCATATACAGTTGTTAAGTAAGACCAGTAAAGCCTTTTGTTAACACTTCTTGATTCTCTCTCCGCATCTTGTGCAAGCTGTAACTCTCTAGATTGTGTATCCTCATTAGGTTCCTGTTGTATTTCATTGTGCATTTTCTTTTTATTGTTCTGAATATGTAAAGTTTTGACTCTAGTATTTACTTGGTCAAAATATTTTTCATCGAAATGTCCCATGGGATTCCCATCACTTATCTGAAGGAGCCCTTTGGACGATAAATTCTCTACTGTAACAATATTGTCCAAGGCTTGATTATGCGCAATCACCAAGGTTTCAAAATTGATACCTACTTGTAAAATCTCATCATACTTTCCAGCTTGTGTAATCTTTCCATTTTGCATCACCTGTCAAAGAAGGAATGAGAACTCTCAAATTATTTTCCATCATCTTTTGTACCATTTGGAAATGGAAGAAGGGACACAAGATGTGGAAATTCTGTACTATATATAGAGACTATGACAACTATAGAATAAATAGTTGGAAAATGAAAAATTGCTTCCAATACCACATCTAAGAGAACTTGTTAACTTGAAAATGTAAGAGCAAAAGTGTTACATTATTTACTCACAAGTATGAGGTTTGCAGATGGCAGAAAATCGACTTAGTGGGTGACATATATTAAGGTTTTGGCAAGAAGTATTCTATCAATATTAGTGATCATAATCTTCAGTTTGGAGTATTCTATCAATATTAGTGACCATAATCTTCAGTTTGGGCGTGAAGGTAAGCCACTATAGTGAGAAATATTGGATATGCTAACAAACTTCTACCTACAGGAAGGTTATTCATGGGCCTGTTACATTCATCTTATTTGACTTCCTCTCACTTCATTCGGTTAATAAAAGCTTCTCTAAATCCATAACAAGGCCTCTACATGCTCCTATTTATAGAATTAGTATTGGCATTCACTTGAGATTTGAGGCCAACAATCAAGCATTGTTCACCTACACGAAACCTTTAACATCAGTACCCATTGTATTGTCCAGAGGTGTTTGATGGAAGTATAAACCAGTCAATCTTAAGAGTATTCAGTAGGAATTATGAAATCATATTTGTTAAAAATGTAGAATGATGTCGTCGTCTTGCCATAGTAGTCATGATCGGGTCAGGGACATTACAGGGATGGAACTAGTCTATATTGGAATCAAAATTCATTGTTAGATTGATAAGGATATTATAGTGGTGCAGGTTGCTTAGGTTCATGAGACTAAAGTAGGTTAAATGAAAGACCCAAAAGTTAGAACATCAACATCTAAAATCAGCATAGATATGCAGAAAATAAAACTGCATCAACATGACTTATTTCCATAGACAAGACTTGATTAACTATCCAATCAAGCTAGATGATCTTTTAAATGGCAATGGTACACTACATTAAGAAAGAAGAACCTAACCAGTCTGTATTGGAATCAAAATTCATTGTTAGATTGATAAGGATATTACAGTGGTGCAAGTTGCTTAGGGTCATGAGACTAAAGTAGGTTAAATGCAAGACCCAAAAGTTAGAACATCAACATCAAAAATCAGCATAGATATGCAGAAAATAAAATTGCATCAACATCACTTATTTCCATAGACAAGACTTGATTACCTATCCAATCAAGCTAGATGATATTTTAAATGGAAACGGTACGATACGTTAAGAAAGAAGAACCTAGAAATTTATAACTTGATAGAAAAACATTAATCTTAAGCCAAGGGAATCTTCTAATAATTGAAAATGCGAACTGGCTCAATGCACAAGAAATACCACTGAATAGTACAATATTGAAAATGTAGAATTTGAAACCTTAATAATAAGGAAGGAAATGAAGGAAAATCAATACATATGGGACTACCCCTTGGATGATAGCAAGGTAGGAAACAATTTCTTTTAAGGGGAAACTAAATATTTGGGCTTATGAGTAGAAGACCAATGAAGAATTAAGATTTTTTCAAGGCCATCACTAATTTGCAGAAAAATGACCAGTTCATATTTATTAGTGGATGAATCACCATATAGAAACATTTATGTAATAACCTTCCATGAGGATTAACTAATTGTGAAAATAATGTACTTGTAGTTTCACCTTTTGAACCTTCTTCACTTGTAGCACTAACCCCTTCAATAGTGTTATTATCAAAATGCTCTGGCTGAGAAAAATGTAAATGAAGCTCTCCAATGTGATTGGCACTATTTTCATCTTGATCATTGAGCATGGAAGTTTCTTGAAGTTGAAGGGAATATTCTAAGTTCCACAACACATCACCCATGCTGGGCCTGTCTATACCATGGTCAGCCAAACACTTTTCAGTCGTCTCCAAACTTTCTCAAAGATTTAGGGTTTATGTTATTTACAAGATGGTGATCAATAATTTCTCTAAGTATACCTCTACTTTTCCAATGCATTTCCCACTCAGTTATATTGAATTTGTCTCTAGGAGGAGAAGGATTGATGGTTTGCCTTGCACATAGTACCTCAATTAGCACTACTCCAAAGGAATAGACATCATATTTTTTGTCAATTCTTTCCTTCTGAAGTACTCAGGGTCAAGATATCCAAAGATACCTTTAACAGTATTACTCACATGGGTTTCATCCAAAGAAGGTCCAGTCTTTGAAATTCTGAAGTCTACCACCTTGGCTACAAAATTCTCATCCAACAAGATGTTTGTTGTCTTTACATCATGGTGAATAATTCCCTTCTCTGCTCCTATGTGAAGGTAATGAAGACCCCTCATAGCCCCTATGCATATATCAATCCTCTGCTTCCATGGCATTGGAGGAATATCTAATCCATATAAATGGCTCCTAAGAGAGCCATTGGCCATGTATTCATAAAGAAAAATCATTTCACAATGCTCCTCACAATAACCAATAACAGAAACCAAATGACAGTGTCAAACCTTTGACAACATTTCAATTTCAGTCTAAAATTATGCTATGCCTTGTTCAGAGCTTCAGTTTCCCCGTTTTACAGCCTCTTTGGTACCGTCTTCAAGGATCCCCTCGAATACTTTACCAAATCCACCTACACGTAGAATCAATATTTCATCAAAACTTTTGGTAGCTTCTTGTATCTCTGCAAATGTGAAGTGTTGACCTAGACTTGAAGGTCTAGAAGAAGCATGACTCCCAGCATATATCTTGCTTCCCTTGCTTCCGATAGTTTCAGAATATCCTCCATGTAATGGAAGAGGAAACTAGGCTATAGTAGAGAGTTTTGTATTAGATCTAAGACAACAATAGAAAAAGTAGATCATGGTTAACAACCCAAGAGAAACAAAAACTGCTACAACGGATCTAACTATTGGGCAAACCTTGTTATTTCTTTGATCTGACAGAACCGTTTGGTGAGAAAGATCCATCAAGACTTCTTTTAGAGTTTCTTATCTTCATAATCTCGAGCCCATTTCGTATGGCATTGGCATTGGGGACAATATTCAACATATCTAATGCAGGTCCAACTTTGAAAAAAAAAAATTTTTGATCTAGTGGATGTAACAAGTACTACAAAATCAATGTAGTAAGTTGTTGCCAAGGTATTTTGTGTTTCACTTGATAAATGAAAATCATTGAACACTTTATCATTGTTAGTATATATATTGAAGTATAACTGGTTCAGTGTAGTGCTCACAATATCACATAAATGCATCCGAATAAAGTATTGATATTCTGGAACCACAGTAAACCCCGAAGAAATGTTGAAATTTTTGTTTGTTACATTATCTGTAGCCATCTTCTAAGTAGTAGTAGATGCCCAATTGGGAACAATTTCACTAGTAATTCCTCCTTGGTACACAACACTTCCAGTGGGGATGCTGGTGTTTTCAGTAGATGAAATTGATGCTAAGAAGCTTGTATCAGGATCCCAATATATCCCAAGGGTTTCATTGTCAGGGGTAATCAAGGTTCCTCCCATCTTAAGTCTATAAATTCTTTCAAAATCATGCTTAGAAAGACCACTGTAAACATTAGACAGGGGCACAACTTGAGCTGTGTTAGAAACAAGATTATCTAGCATAGAAACAAATTCAATGGAATTGACAAGTTCTAAGGAATTATTGGAGGGAATAAAGGTTAGGACCAAGGTATATTTAGTTACATTGATAATATATTCCTTGAACACATGTGAATTGTTATGGATTTGGAAATTGTACAGGAGACCAAAGTCTTGGGTGGCTATTGAAAATATGGCACTTGTAAGGTTGTACTTTTTATAAGAGAGTGGAAAGAAATGTAAACGTACCTAGTGTCTACCCTTTTTCTGAGTATTGAAGGTATAGGAGGATTTCTAAGTAAATGGTCAAGCTGTCAAATAGATACCAGAAAGAACCTGTAGATTGGAATTTGAATTTTTTGCAAAGATTTATTCATTGGGGGCAATCGAAAAATATGAGAAGGGGGTATCTGTGCTGAAGGATCTTCCACCCACTGTGATGTTGATCTTTGATCCACATTCTATAAGGTAGTTATCATGTGGGGTAAAAGCACTATCATATTTGGGTGGATAAATTGACAAGAACAACAACACACAAATACACACAATGACTTCCATTTCCTTCACTTATTTCTCTGAACCCCAATTACGTGATTAGCTATTGTCTCTCTTTCTGTCTCCCTTTGCACCTTAAGACACTATCAAAAGTCTGGAATTCTATCCAGAGTTCCACTTCCACCCTAACAATTGAACTAATGGTCTCATCCCTGACCAATGACTCGATGCTTCCTATAGGGATAAAGTCGTACCTCTCTTCAGAGCATAGAGAGGAGGAATACTGAACTTTTTTCCCTTCACCCCTATCTTTCGAAAAAAGGATCCTTTTTCAAGGTTAATTTGGATATTTCCCCACGTCACCTAGACTACTATGAAGAAAATTGAAAATTGCAAGGAACAAACCTTGATAATTTAAAACTTATAAGAAACTAGTGTAAACCTCCCAAGTTAGGCGAGACCGTGGGTAGCCTATTACAGACAGAGTAAAGCCAACTTACAATCAAAATAAATCCTAGACCAAATTTGTATAGCTTTCCTTTATTTTTTTGTTGTAAAAACCCTTCCAATGACAATCTTCCCTTCTCCAACCACGCTTGAGGGTTCTTGGTTTCTACTCAATTCAACATCTTTTACTTTCTCTGTAAGTAAAATAAAACACGAAACATAAAATAGAATCAGAAACTGAATTTGATATCAACTAAGCTAGAGACTTAAAAGAAGGTCTAGACTATAATAGCATTTAACATAACTCACAACCCTTTTGTCTCAAAAATATTTTTCATGGCCTAAAGGACAACTCTCTTTAAACGAAACTTGAAGGGTCTTCCATTATATCAACTAATGATTGGACTCTCATCAATTAAGAGAATATTTTTTTAAAATAACATATTTATCGTCAAGAGAAGAAGAACCTACCTTGAATTCACCCTCATGACACACAAATTCTTCCCCATATGCTGCTAAATTTGACCGTTGTATCCCTATGATGGTCGGAAATTCTTCTCCTCCCACTACAACAAAAACTTGATTTAGTGTCTCTTTTTGCATCCTTTTTTGCATCTAGACCATCTTTCAATGTGTTTTTCTTCATTTTCTAGACAAAATGGCACAATTTCATGGGTTGGTGCTATTTTAGACATTTTTTGCGTCCTTTTTTCTAAATCTAGCACAAATTGCGGCTTAATTTGCATCGGGTTTTGCGCCAGGTTTTGTATCAGCTTTTGCGATAGGTTTTTTTCCTAGTTTTGCACCTAATTTTGTGCCTAGTTTGTACGTCTACTCTTGTTGTGCCTCCTTTTACGCCCATGTTTTCCTCAACTTTTACACCCTTGTTTTCATCCAATTTTGCATCCGTTTTTACATCCACTTCTGCTTCTTTTTTTGCATCCCTTCATGTGCCAAGTTTTGCATCAAAGTTTACATGTTGTTTTGAGTCTAATTTTGCATCTCATTTTGTTTCAACCATTTTTGCATCCACTTTTGCTTCCATTTTTTTGTCCACTTTTGCACCCACATTTTCATCCATTTTTGCATCCCATTTTGCATCCATGTTGATGTATTTTTTTGCATCTACAATTGCATCCACTTTTGTCGTGTCCCGATTCACACCCATTTTTTGCGATTACTTTTACACCCACTTTTGTTTCAACTTTTGCATCCATGTTTGCATATTTTTTTCATCCAATTTTACATTAGTTACTGCATCCCTTTATGCATACATTTGTGCATCCACTTTTGCATCACGTTTTGTGTTGGGTGTTACGACTACTTTTGCATCTAGTTCTACATCTACTTTTGTTGCATCCACTTTTGCATCCAATTTTGTATCCAATTTTACATCCATGGTTGTATCCACTTTCGCGCCGATTTTTTCATCATGTTTTGCTTCCATGATTGCATCATTTTTTGCATCACCTTTTGCATCCATTTTTGGTGCACCCCATTATGCACCCACTTTTGTGCCTACTTTTTTCGCATCCATGTTTTTATCTAGTTTTACACCTAGATGTTGAAGATGAAAATGAGGATAATGATTATGATATTGATAATGGTTATGATGATGATGATGATAATGTTGTTGATAATGAAGAGAATGATGACAATGATAATGATGATGACGGTTATGAGGAGGAAGAGGAGGATAATGGAAATGAAATGAATTATGATGATGGTGATGATGACAATGACAATGATGATGAATACAATGAGAATGATGATGTTGATTATCTTAAAAATAAGTTGTTATTTGTCATGCATAAATCGTGTGTGTCCTCCATGACCCGTTTCCACTAATCACATATTTTGGGTAGATGCTATTTCTTATGCCAAAGGTAATGATGAATAACTGATGAAAATGTCAATAATCATGATGATGATGACATGGATGATGATTATGCCGATGATGATGACTATTGTGATAATCATGATGACAATGACAAATATGACGATGATGATCATCATCATCATCAAAAACATTATCACTGTCATTGTCATCTAGTTCATCATCGTCATCATTTAAAGCATATGGGATATGTTTACCATTTAAAGCATGCATAACAAGTGGGATTATTCTAAAACACCCCACCAAAGTACAAAATTCAAACCACAAGGGAAACATAATATTGAAATTGTTGCAATTTTCTTTCTCCCAAAAAAGCATGCTTCATTTTAGGGAATTATGTTAAAATCCATACATTCATAGTCCATCCATACTATACTTGTAATAAATGTAAATATAATACTTAACCAAATTTATAAAATAGGTAAATATTTTATAAACACTCTTATGATATATAAACTTCTTTCACCTTAATAATGATAAAATATGTAAATATAATAATAATATATAATTAATATAAATATGTTACTATAGTTCATATGTTAAAAGATTTAATATAAATAAATATATCTAGTTCATATGTTATGTGATTTAATATAATTAAATATATACACATATTATTTAATTATATATTATACAAATTAAAATATATATTAAAACCTATGAAGTTTCATAGGGAGGCGAAGCAAAACATGAAGGATTTTTCAAATATAGATCTATGTATAACTACCCATTTCCCAAAGGGGTTTCTGCTAAATCAATCTATGGATTCAGGGTTATGAGTATCAATTTGGTCCATCTGGTCTGCCCCCAGTTCGACCATGAGAGGATTTAATTTGGTCATGAGAGGATTTAATATTATTCCTCCCATGAGGACTTCTTAGGGTTACCAGTTGGCAACGTGGGTGTCTTGATTCTAGGGCCAGGCCATTCAAAGCCTATTTTTTTTGGATGGATCAAAGTAAAATAAGAGCTCTATCGCTGTTGATGTCTCTACTGTATCTGTCTTATATGTTTCTCTCTTAGATACTAAATAATATATACCTATGCTGGTGGTGCTACTGATGCTAGGTCACCAAAATTTAGATCACTATCTTGCGATTGGATTTTGTATTACTATAGATTGGCATTTACAACTATGTTTTATGAGAGGGATTCACACAGACAGACTAATTAGGCATAGCTAGGATAAGACCAAGCCAAGAGACCTAATTTTAGTAGCCATAACTCAAAATCTATGAGGGTACATAAATTACCGGGACAAGGGGCCAAATCCATATGATCATTGGATGCTAAGAACAAACCGGGTGAGCCTACTTTGTTATAGGGACTAACGGATCAGGCGCGCAACAATGCGAAGCTTTGGATTTATAACAAGCAGCTCTTGAACTGCCTATTACTCAAGTATCAGTCATGATAATGCTTTCTCATGGAGCCTCTGGATGACCTCCCAGCTTCCAACTTCCACATTCCGTTAAAGAAATCAGTGCATTTTCCTTCAATAGGATCATTGAAGATGGAGATAATTTGGAATTGAATCAAAATAATGAAGATGGAAAGAATTGGGTATTGAATCAACTCATGTGGCTTCTTTATAATTTTATGTCAGGTAGTGTGATTTCTAAGAACAAATGCAAAGGATTCTCCATCATTGTTGTATTTTCCCATTTCTCTGTTACGCCCTGTGTAGAATCTTATATGACCATATTTTGCTTATACGCCAAATGAAAATGTTATGGACTAAGGATATGTCTTTTGACCTTGCCGTTGCTTAAGTTACAAAAAATATCCATGGTTAACCAAAATTCATAAAAGAGGTACTATATCTTTCTCACATGCCAATATTCCCTTGATAGGGCTTTGTGGTGGCCTAAGGCCCCACACATAGTTCATGATCCCTAATGAAAAATGTTTTGGACCAATAACTCTTTTCACATCAAATCATGGCCAAGGGACTAAAAGCCATACTTGGTGTGTCAAACCTCAAAATGACAGACATATCTTACTCATTGGCTGAATACTATCTATGTAGTATATAGGGCCTTTGAGGTGGTCTAGGGAATCACACATGACCCATGATCCCCTTACCCTTAGATGTTATGTTTTGACTTGATAATATGGCCCAATCAATGATAATTATTCTTGGTCACACAGAGTTTGAAATGACCATTTCTTTCTTGTAATCCAAATATTTCCCACATAGAGATGACATTATAGACTAGGGCCCATGACAACACATCTGACATGACGTTATGGTGAAAACATCCATATAACAATCGATTTCTTTGCTAATTTTCTTAAATCTATTTTGTCAATTTTTTACCTTTTTATTTTTTTCGCATTAGTTTTAAAAATAAAAGAAAATACAACTTTAAGAAGAAGAGATGAAAGCCTATGTGGTCGGGGGGGATGGGATTAAACTCCCTATTGGTTATACATAAACACACCAAATAAGAAATTATATATTAATGGGAGGGTGGAGACGTTACATCTTGAGATATAAATGGGTTGGGTTGAGATTGTGCGGACCGTCAAAATTGTTAAACTCCATCGCAATCTTCGCTTGCAATCGGTGTTCCATTCTTTATTCTATCGATTGCGGCCAGCTGATTCAATCGTGGGCCCATTCCTCCACTTTCCAAGGAGCCACAAAAATTTTAGGATTGAAATGCACTATATCTAACTTGATTGGGTCTGGGATATTTGTGTATAGATTCCACAATATTTACTAATTTGTTGTATTTACAGTAAAGGTGTGGAAGTTTCTAAAAACAATTTTAGACTTGGTCATAAGAGTGTCTCTAACAATGTTGATGTCTGATGGGAATCTCAAAGAATAAAACTAGGTAGTTTCATTACTAGGAATTCATACAAAAAGTAATTATGAAATTTACATCACATGGTCATTTATTTAAGCCAACCTGGCTTGCCACCTTTCATAATAACCATGCATATCTAAAATTTATAAATAAATGATCATTTTTAATATGAAACCTATACATAAAAATTCTTATTAAATTACCCTTGTAGTTTGTTTTATTGAAAGGTGTAAAACATGGTAGAAAAGGGTGGAATGTGATGGTCTTAATAATGTGAAAACCATATAAATAGTACCTATTAAAGAAAACCAATAAAAAATTATATTTTATTCATTAAATATATTTACATTATATGACCCTTTCCATATCATATAATATCCCTAGGAGGCATGGCCAACATATTCTCCATCCTGAGCCTATTCCTCCATTTTCCAAGGAGCCACGAAAATATTGCCACTGTAAAATAGTAATTGATAATTTAACACTTAACCAATTGTTAAAGGAATTAACACTATTGTGGCGTCTGGGAATTAATGGTGTTATGGAAATTGTGGATGAGGAGTACTGAGAGGGTATAATTCTTGTTCAGGGTATGCCAAACAGGAATAATAATAAGGGTTACATTTACCGTTGCCATCAAGGTTTTATGACATGGCACCAGCTAAAAGACAAGAGGGAAAAACAGCTTCCTGTAGACAATGGAGGCTCCTGCTACCTATAGACAATGGAGGCTTGGAGATATTGTGATCGCCAAGGTCAAGGGATTTCTGGCATGGCCCGCTAAGGTAATCCAGTCTATTTTTCATCCCCATTTGTTTGACCTTATTTGATGTATGCGATGCATGTTGTTGTTGTTATTTTCATTTGCCACATCAAATTATATACTTCTTGTGCCCTATTTTAATACTCGATTGTCGTTCAAGGGTATGTGTGAATGTTTACATATTTTCATACAGTTTCATTTCCACTGCTCCGATTGCAATGGCTATCGGCAACCTTTCTTGATTTGCCAATATGTGACGATATTTTCTTCTTAATCCTATAATTACAAAATCTGGTTGCTGCATAAGGGTTCTCTAAAACCTTGCATGAGAAATCAAACTCTATATCAGATATTAGTGTTTAAACCCAAGTGATGGATGCAAGTTTGTGTTTTTTTCTGTTTAAACCCAAGTGATGGATGCAAGTTTTTGTTTTTTAAGGTGGAAATTGCCTTCTATCTAGCTCCAAGAGGATTACAATTGGCCCAAATTTGTCAGGCCAACAAGCGACCTGTTTTTACCAATATGATGGCCCTTAAACATCTGAATCAGTAATTACAACTATTTTTCATTTGGCTAAGTCCATACTCTTATGTCATAATCACCTAGGACTTGCACATGGAATTTAACCTGATGAGTAGACTAATATTTCACTGCTGAAATACAACAAAGTAGAAATGTCAAAAGCATATGTTAACAGAAAAAAATTTGCAAGTGTTAGATGAGATACACAACTAAATTGAGAAACCATCAAATATCAATTGATGGTTCATCTCCGACTTCAAAATTTTGCATCGTTTTGAAAAGATCTGAAAATCTATCATTCAATTGACATATCCCAATCATTTCACTTCAATTTCACTTGACAAATAGGTGCATCCTACATAATTAGTAGTAATCTTGGCAATGCTGAGAACCACCTTCAAAATAACACTCTTTGCACTAGTTCTTCGGGAATATGAGACCATCCACAAAAGCCAATCAAAATGATCATGACTTCCTTTACAATGATGGCATATGAGGCTGCGGCCTTAATATTATAAATTAGTAATAACATATATTTTGTAGTAAGTGTTCTACAAGGGAAGGGTAGCTGCACAAAAAAATTGATTATAAAAATTTAGATAGATCCTGAAAAATGCATGGCTCTCACTGTAACTGTTCAGTTATGTAGAAGTTTTCCTTACCCGGACATGTAAGACATCTATTCATGGTGTTACAGAAAGTACAGAACACACATATTACCCAAAGAAGTTGCATGATATGACTTAGCAAGATCATATATACTTGATATGACTCAGCAAGATCATATATACTTGCATGATATAGAGTAATGATATGTCATTTTCAATAAACTTATTAAATGTGTTACTACATAACGTCACTCACCTTCCACTAAAAAGGTAACATCTGATAAAGTGTGACTGTTGACATACTACTCTCCGAAATATACCTGCAAAGTTTTTTAAATATGAACAACAAACACAGATTAAAATAAATTCATTCTGAAACTAAATTGATCATCTTGTTTATTAGAGTAGAAATACATTAATAATTGATAATCAATCCTCAGAAGCAGTAGAGTGTTACTAAAATGAGTTGTTTGCTTGCTGATAAATATCATTTGAGAAGTAGCCTACCGAGTGATGAAGCTTCCCTGCCTCCCTCTAAACCTTGATAGAAATTTTTCTCAATGATTATCTACAACATATTTCCGATCTCAATCATTATAAGTCTTTCTCAAGTGTTATCACATTTCATGGCCATATTACTTGGGTGTTACAACATCCATCTCCAAATCTTTCAATAGGCTATTACAGGCATGTGAAATGCACTCTCTTTAATATATATCAGAAGTTTGGATGTATGTTTATTAACCATTTAATTCTTTGTCAATGTTGTTTCCTTGTTATAGTTTATAAGCATGTTGTATGAAGTTTTTTTCATGGAAAAACCTTTTTTTCAAGCTATGATATGATACTCGAACAAGCTCCAAATTAAAGCACAACAGTAGAGTGTTATCAATGCTGAGTTGAGAACTCCTACAAACTTTCAAAGTATACTTCGGGAGTAATGAATGATCACCAATACTATCATACTTCCATATTCTATTTGGTTGAAGAGCAGAAGAAATGCTTGAAACAAACATAGAATGTGGCAACAAATTACATTAGCTTGGGAGGAGGGGTATTAAATATTGTTAGTTTTTTTTTTTCAGGTTAAGAACTCTTGTTTGGAGAATTAACCATGAATTTTATATTTGATCTTGTTGTATACTTGAATATTATGATGTATAATGTGTTGTGCAAGGTAATGGAATGTCTATTTTTAGTATATAAAGAAGGAAGTTATATTGTATAGAACATGCTATTACAAAATGTCTATCAAGGTTTGGCTAGTAAATAGGTAGCAGTCCCTATAGGGGTGGAAATTGTTTCATTTTATAAGATTGCATTCAAGGATTAAGGTCAATTAGTAATTGTTGTACTTGAGGATTAAATTTCCCAGAAATCTTTTGAGCTTATAAGATTTCATTGAGGATTAAAGCCAACTAGTAATTGTTATTATATGTATGAAACTTGAATATAATTTTGAATTAGAATATCATGGAGCACAATGTAGAATGCACCAATCACCTTCAGAGCAATGTTTTGTTGAAGAGTAAAATATTGAAATTGTATTATTTAGGTTTTAAGAGTTTGGTGATTCAGAATAACAAGGCTGAGGAGATATTTATAGCGTGTAGTGTTTCCAAGCTGCTGGAATGACATCATATGCACAAAGTACTTGCTAATGCGGTTGTTTCAGGAATTATACCAGTTCATGAAGGAGCACTGTTGTGACTTTTGCCCTATCTAGTCTATAGTTGATCCTACCCCCTAAAGTCTAGCTTGGAGTGCTTATTGTGCAATGAGAAAAATAACAGTTATTAGAGCAGGAAATAAAGCTTACGGATTTGGTTGATAAATATAAAGAGGTCAATGAGAGTCTAGAAAAGGAAAAGTAGGAATATTATATGTTAAAAAAATATAAAATATAATCATGACTACAATGTATTCAAACAATGATACATATAGGACACTATACTAAGGTACATTTATGGTACACAAGCATACCATGAATAGATTTGGCTAAACTCAGAGCCTAGAACTATAATAAAATGCCAATCTTGGAATGTTCCATCTCCTAGCAATGCTAGACTCTAGGGTTTATTTCAATCAAAATGTAGGCCAATTGTGAACTGTTTTTCCTCCTAGCAATCTCTCAGATTTTAGTATTTATTTATTTTTCAATTAAAATAAAAGTCAATCTAGGACAGCTCTGCATCTTACTATTTGTTGGATTTTCTATATAGTCTAGACTCTATACTATAGTATATTAGACTTTACTACCTTAGTATATTCAGTTGTTCAACGAGTTATAGGTAAGAAAACATAGGAAATGTTATTTATAAATGAAGTCTCAAAAAAAACATCAAACATGTCATGTGATAAGATATTACTATTAGGATTTAACAGACCTCATACGTAGCTAAAATTGTAAAATCATGCTACAGAATTTTGGAAACCACACAGAAGAAATTACAACATTTTAGGAAATCACACAATAGAATTTAGTGGATAAGAATGCCTGGAAAATGACAAATGCTAGTAGCTTCTCACGAATTCTCACCCTACTGCTAACAATGCTAAGATGACCAAATGCTGGAAATTCTCCTCACACAGCTTATCACAATGCACTATTGACATTGCTGAACTCCTCAATGCACCTCACTCATCCATGACTCTTTGATGTTCTTGGACCTGACTCAATTGTGACTATTGAATGCACCATGGTCCTCATCATAGAAGACACAAATGATAATTTTTCACACAATGACTGATGATGTAGCATGATGGCCAAATGCCAAACTATGCCTAGTGACAAATAATGTGTATTTTTTTGATGTGGTGGCTATTCTATAGGTAGTAGTTATGGTTTTCAAAGTTAATTTATGGTTTTTTTCGGGTGTCTCATGAGATTGGCACCAAAATAGTAAGAAAACACGCCAAGGATGTTTGGGTCCCATACTAGAAAGGGACATGGATCCATCTCATTAGAAGTTGGTTCAAGCATGTAAAGACTCTTAGAGATGGATGTCCAATATCCTATTGCAAATGATTTGGAAATAAATTCTATTTACTATTCTTCTGCACACAGTTATGCCCAAAATTTAAAATTCACTGCTTGTTTACATGCTATAGGAACAGTCTGAAATCATGCCCAAATTTGAAATAATGTGGTGTTATTTGTGTTTTTACAGGTCTTTAGGATGTCCAATAACAAAGCGCTTCATATGATGTTGAGACTCAATCAATGTTGCATCAAAATATGCCCAAATTTGGATATTGTTTGCTGCTTCAACCAAGATATTTGTGTAGATATGAAAAGATGCCAATCTAATGTTTTTTTATACTTAGAACTTTCTTAGAGTGCATCATTATTAGAAACACTTAATAGAATTTTGTTGAAACGGTGACACCTTCCATAATACAAGCTATAGTAAGGCCTCAAATTCCAAATAGGCCCCTTTCATGGCTACTGATGATTCACTGCTACAAGAAATCACCTTTAGGATATGGGTATAACGTTTTCCAAAATTCGATATAAGTCTCCTCACTATTTCTTATATGCATAGGACCACCAAGAATTGTGCCCAGGTATGCCATCAACCTAACATCTTCTTCAACCTCATCCTTATACATTTAAACAACCATATAAAAATATGCAAGATTGTCTTCATTGAGATAGCGGAGGAAAAAACAAGGATAAAGTGACAAATTTGGTCCCAATCTACTCCATGATAGCACCATCATACTCATCCAAGGGTAAACATGTTTATGCCACAACTGCAATCCTTTTTAGTCTTCAAATTACTGTTTTTTATTGCTGTAACCTAAATTCATTTAAGGTTATAATTTGGTCTCCAATTGATGTTGAAGTTGCTATAGGGAACACTAAAAGATATAGGTCTACAACATCCTTACCTATTGGAAATCTGCCCAGATTATAATGTTAGTTGCTACAGGGGTTTTCTTTTGTGACTATTCCCACGCCTCAGACTGTTGTGTGAGAAACCTCTTTTTATGACTGTTTATTGTGAAAAAAATATTATTTATAGTTGTTTTGCTATCTTCCAATTGAAAACACTATCTAATACTGAGGGTGACATATTCATTAAGGCATTGTCCTTATATGTGTTTAAATGCGTGCCCAATAGATTTACTATAGTTGCAATGTCTTGATGTTGTTCTCTTGCCTTGTTCACCACTACTGTGAACCCTTTCTTTCTTTTACTATTGCCCCCTACATTTACACACCTTCATAAAGGTGTTCAATCAATACCCATCTTCAACACTTTTCAATTTCATTTATACCGCATTATATAATTATGCTCTTTTAAGCCATCACGTTTTCTAACTTGGGTGTAAGGTGTAGTAATAATTATGCTCTTTTAGTCCAAACACCATTGAAAAATGAAAAGAGCTATAAAGGAAAGATGATTTTGTAGATAGGCAAGTGGACACAAGTACGAGTCTCTGACATAGATACATTGAGAAAGGAAAAGGCAGAGACTTGTATAGTTAGTGCACAGTAAGCAATTAGAAAAATAAAGAAAGATAAGGACCACAAGAGGTAGGATCTAAACAATCCAAAATAATCCAAATTTTTGAGGTTTGGGTTGACAAAAAAATGCACAAGATTGAGTATCAAACAATTTTTTTACTAGAATATTTCCTTTACTACATTGGAAACTAGACAACAACCAACATGAACCCAATGTATGAGATTACAAGTATATAATGTACAGGCTTCATAATGTCTTAAGGAGATAGTTGAGATCTTCAATACTTTCAAAATCTACCACATTACAGAGAATTAAACCAATGAGTTGATGCTATATCCAAAGAGGTATTACTTATCCACTTTGGGGTACTTCTTGCTGTAAATTTCAATTAGGGCATGCCAGAGGTTTCTAGATTTGACCTTTGTAGTTTTATTTCAAAATTTTCCAGTTGTGTTTTTTTATCTTATAGTTTTAGTTTTTTTAAAGATCTTAAAGTAAGACTATATTTGTTTTCCTAAAAGGGACATTATGTTCAGTGGATAGTTTAAGATTTGGTTTATGAAGAAAAGTAATATTTATATCTTGTATTTTGTGCTACAACACCCATAGAAATCATTTTTGTGCTTTATATAGTAATAAAATGTGATAGTTTTCCCTAGAAAAGAAGGATTCATAATGTAGTGGTATATTTTGGGTATTAACAAATAGATAGTTTATGTTGTATTTTGTAGCCTTTAACCTTGTATTAACGTGTTTGCACTAAAATAATATAAAGTCTTGTACAAATCTTATTGCTGACGAGGAGAATGAATGGAGTAGTGGGCTAATGGTGCTGTTTGTTGATGATATCTATTTCATTGCAATGTAGTCTTCTATCATTTCTTCAATGGATTTGTTGCAAGTGAATAGTTGTATATATGACGTGTTAGGAATCATGAGGTCTATATGCATGAATGTTCGAACCGTTAAGTATATATTATGAACAACACTGGTTGTTATTGTCCTCAGTAACTTTCTCCTGATCATTCGAAGTATTGGAAATGCACCTTGAAATGCACCTTGAGTTAATTCATGAGAGTTGCTCTTATCCTCCCTCCATAAATTGCAATCAGGATTTTATTGATAGCTTGGATTTTCCAGCTTTTATTATACCTTGTACCAGATGTGTTTCATGGCCATACAAAATGCATTTACATGTCCATGTATGTGGTATTCCCCCCTAGAGCATGTTTCCTATATCTACCACTTGATGCAACATGAATATATGTTTAACCAAATAGTGTCAATTCACTAGGAATTATTATTTTTTCTTTTCACACTTAGGTGATTTTATAGATAATTACTGCAGTTTCCTTTGCTCACCACACAACTTGAAACAAGAACATTAAAATTTAATTAAAACTCTTTGATGCATTTCCCTACAATTCTACCTTGAAGAGAAAAATTAACAACACTAGATATTAGAATTTGTTATTTTTTGAAAGTCTCTTTTACCAGCTTTCTAATGAGACTTATCGAAACTTAGGCAGACCCACATTCCTAATAAGAACTTCACATTCTTATATTAAATCTCAACTTGATGGTTTTTTCACTTCTTTTAGGTTTTTTCTTCATCTATTATGATGATTGTTGGTGGTTTCTTACTGAACCTCTTCCTCCCGACTAGTTGTCCATTGTGCCATTCAACTTCTTTGGGTCAGTATTCATTCCAATTGCTACCACCAACATTACTCCAAGTCCATTAGGGACCTTACATCTAGCTAAGAAATGGTTTTGCTCCATCATTTGAACTGGATTATTGTTGTAGTCATATTGGACTCACTAATAATTTCACAATTTACTTTGAATTGAATTCCATTTGTTAGCACATGAAGATTTCATGATAATTCCATTTTGCTGCTGATAAAGTAGACCGTGTTCATTTCTCTGGGCTGATATTGGACTGTTAACTTGGGCATCATTCCTTTGGGACTGATAAACCTTATTTGTGAATGTGCATACCCTCTCCTAATAGGCCATGACTATGGTATGATCTATTCTAGCTGGGATGTGAATGTGTTGTCTGTATTCTATAGATATTGGTTGATTTTTAAGCTGTAGTATATAAATATTTTGTAGATTGTAGGTATGATGGAGTTATATGTACTTCTTGGCAGATTTAAGAAATATTCCCTGAGTTTACCTTTAGTTTGTAGCACTATTTAGTCTGTTGGATGTATCTAGATATTTTGCTGAGAGGTTGAATAAGTTTTCATTTTTATACTACAATATAATCTTAAATAGATGTGGAGGGATCCACTTTCAATACATAAATTTTAAACTAATGACCCAAAGGAAACTTCCAATGGACAATTCCAACACTATTTGGATGTCTACAATCAAATATTATTGGTCTTGGCTACCCACCCTACTCCTCAAAGTTTGTTTGCTGCAAAATGCTTGAAAATAGCTTGCAAACAACTTGTAACTGTGACATTAAGCTATTAATCTTGTCTATTGATCTAGGAACAAAGCATCAATATCATCAAAGAATAATCAACAAATAACTCATGAAATGGTGTAATCGGTGTACAAGAATAGTAGCCGCTCTGTATTCACATAAAGAATAAATGAGTACAATTACAATGTCATGCTACAAGCATGAATGAATGAGAAATTCGAATCCTCAAGGAGGTCATTTGAATTGAATGAGTGAGTCTAGATTAATTGACTCTAATCCATGGTCCACACTCAGTTAACCACTGATCAAAACCCTAATTGAATCAACTAACCCTAACTGAAGTCGGAGTGAATTAAATGACTGGGTCTCAACTGAAGAGATCAGAAACATGTCACAGCTCACCAACCATCAAGAGGTATCACTACACTAACTCCAATGAACCCCGATGAGGTTAACTGAAGTTGAAATGCACATCAGAAGTTGGTGGAGGTGCCCCTGTTGACTCTAGTTCATTAAATAATCATTAAACAATATATTTAATGAGAGGAGGTGCCTTAACTGACCTGTTTAACTGATTGTAACTACCAGTTAGCAATTAGGTGCATTAATATCACTCAGATCACCCCTGGAGTGCTCCAGTTAGCCTTCCCGAATGTAGGAGAAGGCTAAGTTAGCCTCCTTGACTGAAGGTAGTCGTGGATGTGATCTAGTTGATGACATAATGCAGGAATTTGCTCGAAGATCTAGATCATGGGGAGCGAATGTATCACTCTGGTAACTTGATATTTCTTCCAAAATATCCAAGGTATCACATATTTCACACCAGCAGCAACATTAGAGGGAGAAAAATAAAATTTCTCTTCACTTTTGGAAGTAATTACTGGTAAATTTTGCACGAAATTCAAAGGAAAATCACCAGTGAATGTTTGCATGGAAGTGCAGGAGTATTTTTCTTCAATATCAGAGATTGAAATGTCTTCTTCTATTTCAGCAATATGAGGAGATGAGATATCAGAGATCTCATGAAATTCTGGAGCATCAGGAGAAGGAGTCACTGCATGGAGACTTTCTTCAATTCGAATTGAATGTGTAGAAGATTCTGCTTCATCTTCATCTTGAACAACTTCATCAGAGAGAATAGAGGTTGAGAATTTTGAGTAAATAACTCTTGTGGTGCTGGATGTGATATCCAAAGTGCTATTATGATCCTCATTGTGCTTGCCAAAGGTTCTGTCCAATTTTGTCCAGAGATCCTTTGGGTATTCAGCAGAACCAATAAGGTAGCACAAGCTAGGAGAAAGGGCCAGACATATTGCTCCAAAAGATCTATCACCGTCATTTAGCCATTCATTATCATTCTCATAAGAATCTTTTCCAAGTCCAATAGACACCTCATAGAGACCTCGTCTCTTCAGAGATTCAAACATCTTCAACCTCCATTCTGAATAGCTTGTGAATGGGGTGAGAATAGGGACTGATGAGTCCATTCGAAGTTGTACCTATTAAAACCTGCAAATCACAACAAAAGGGGCACCATCAGGTCGGACAGCCTGCACATTTTAGGCTTTCATCATACCCAGCATAGTTGATCAAGTAAGCTTGACCAACAATTTCCTTACTTGGGGTATTAAGTGGTAAGCCTTGGCTTTTGGTGCAGTGCTAGAATTTTTGAGCTTTGCTCAAATTTAATGCATAAATCTGTCAAAAAGATTGTTTTTGAGAGATAGAGCTTCATCCCACCGTGAGCTCTAATACCATATTAATATTTCTATTGATCTAAGAACAAAGCATCAATCGCATCAAAGAATAATCAACAAATAACTCATGAAATGGTGTAATCGTTTGCAGGAATAGTAGCCGCTCTGTATTCACATAAAGAATGAATGATTACAATTACAATGTCATGCTACAAGCATGAATGAATGAGCAATTAGAATCCTCAAAGAGCTCATTCGAATTGAATGAGTGAGTCTATCTTAACTGACTGTAATCCATGGTCCACACTCAGTTAACCACTGATCAAAACCCTAATTGACTCAACTAACCCTAACTGAAGTCAGAGTGTAATAAATGACTGAGTCTCAACTGAAGAGATCAGACACATGTCATAGCTCACCAACCATCAAGAGATAGCGCTACACTGACTCCAATGAACCCCAATGAAGTTAACTGAAGTTGAACTGCACATCAGAAGTTGGTGGAGGCGCCCGTGTTGACTCTAGTTCATTAAATAATCATTAAATAATATATTTAATGAGAGGAGGTGCCTTAATTGACATGTTTAACTGATTGTAACCACCAATTAGTAATTAGGTGCATTATTATCACTCAGATCACCCACTGAGTGCTCCAGTTAGCCTCCCCGAATGTAGGAGAAGGCTAAGTTAGCCTCCTTGACTGAAGGTAGGCGTGGATGTGATCTAACTGATGACATTTAATGCTCCATTGATATCAATTAAGTCAATATAACTTAGGATAGTGGTTTAACGAGGACAAATTGACCAGAATGAGTGTGATGGTGGTAAATGTCTCCAACATAAGCTTCCTTCTCTATTGGTTGTCCAAGTTCCTATAGTAGTCTGATACTTGTTCTATTAATGGTTTTCTAACAATACTTTTCCTAATTTTAAGATAAATTCCATGTATTTATTGCCATGATCTGCTCATTCGCATGCCTTTCTTTCTCTGCTCTACAATATTAAAATGATGAAAATATAGTGAAATTTACCTTTTTTTTGTGTGACAGTCCTCTTTTTCGTTGCTTACTTTTTTTGTTGTTGGGTAAACTTTTATAATGCTTCCATCTATTCTCAAGTGATTATGTGAATCTTAGTACCACTCCATTAAAACAAATTTAGTGTAGTTATTTGAGCACTGAATGGTAAGTTAAAATAGTGAACCTTGTTGATTTTAAGAAGTACAATACTACATGGGATAAACATTCACTACATGGGATCGGCTATTTGCATTGAATCCTCTAACTTTCAAGGTTAGGTGGAAAGGAAGCAATTCAAATGGTATTACATTGTTTCTGATGTTAGTTGTTAGGATGATATCCTGTTAGTCATTAACATGTTGGGACTTAAGGTGGCATGTTGGACCCCTAGATAACAATTATTATTTATACTAAGTTGGGAATTCTTTGTTAAAGAACATGCCTTTTGTTTGCATAGCACAACTACATTTTACTTTGAAAATTGTCATTTTTACTACTCAAATGGTTATCCAAGAATATGTTTTACTAAAATTTCCAACTGATGATAATGTTTAATAGAATTCCTTGACTGTTTTGATATTGTGTTATATAACAAATTGATGTCAATTTTTTAGACCTGTCGAAAGTGCAGAAGCTTGTTCTTACAGGGAAGGCAGTGGAAGAAGACATATAGACTGTTCTGGAGGTCATCCCAAAGAGTGAGTCACAACAAAGCATTTCAGAGAAGTACAAAAAAGATGTTAAATATCAATTGTATGTCATAGATATTTTACTGTTACTTCTATTTATATTATTAGTGTTCTTGTTATGTCTACCCATGTTGGGGGTTCATTATTTTCCCTCTAATGGGTAGGTTACGATCATCTATTTGGAGTTGCACAGACTTTTGGTCCCTTTCTTTTACAACGCTCATGCTAATACAAAGTTCGTCTAGAGGATGTTGGATTTTTCTTATGGTGTGAGTGTGTCATAACATATATATTTGGCAGGTCTGCTGAACCTGTCTCAGCATTTACTGGCCCTATTTCACCAGGTGAATATCTCCCAATCTCTATCTATCTATCTATCTATCTATCTATCATTTTTATTCAATGAAAACCTTGAAACCAGAGGAATGCTTCTCCATATTCATGGATGGCATCCCTAGTAAACTTGTCATCCTAGATTAATGCACCCCTCCCATAGGTATCTGAACTGGGAACCTGATGGAATAGAAATAGCCTAATGTCCAACAATATTGGCAACAAATAGTTGAGCCAATATCTATCTATCTATCTGTGCATGTACATACTCTTTTGCAGTTTAGTTTGTTTGATATAATGCAAACCAAATATTGTTTTGGAAATGTTTGGATAAAGTCTGGGATAGCATGATAAAATATTTCAGGTTTCTTATTCCATGCTATCTTACATAAAATATTTAGCCAGAACAAATGGTTAGTTTTGTCATATAACAGCACAAGGAAAGTAATAAAATACAAGGGGCGTTATGTTGGCTTAGAAAATCCAAAGGTCAATAATTTATTTGTGTCAAATAATGTTTAACTATAGTAATGTGCTCATTGTGAACAACGCTCTTTCAAAATTTCAATGAGATATGACATCTTAGACCATATGGTGTTAAAAAACATCAACTCTATACTTATTTTGGATTATGGTGCATTAAAGCTGATGTGTGATAAGCTGAAAGGATTATGTTTATAATTTGTAAACTCTTCTAAATTTTGCATGGGGAGATATGAACCTGACTCTATGTTAGCATGGTAAAAAGTATGACATTTTATGGAGCTTATTGCCTAAAAATGTCCTCCATGGGGTTTAAACATGTGTCTCATCCATGAGAACCCAAGACCTTTACCGATGCTTTGTATTTATGTTGATGGGACTCAAAGAGTCTTAGTGCTATTGGTGTTAGATATATTATTTCAATATTGTCAAAGATACATTAATTGTTTTTATGGAAGGTGTAATTTGAGGCACTATATTGACAGTGCATATTACGTTGAAACTAGATAACTTTAGTTGCAAATCTGATTAAAGTTTTACGGCTTTATAAAAAGTATTGTTACATCCATTCAGGTTCTATGCTCACTATATTTATTTTTCCAATGTTAATAAATTTTTTTGAAGAAAGATGTATCATATGGATTGCCTCAGATTTAACAACATGAATTGAAGTTGATTTAACTCTATGAATTTCAAGGATGCCAAAAATAGCTTTAGGGGAAATTTCAATTTAAAATGGGCCTTCCAAAAATAATACCAATTCCATGTCATCATGTATTAGCCAATCAAAATTCTTTAAAATTCAAAAAGGGAGCACCCCTTAAAGAATTTTTTAATATAAATTTGGGGATAGGTATCATAAAAAAACTACTTTTTTGTTCATATTTTCGACATATCTCCCTGTGTTTTTACTCAAATTTCAGTCGGGAGAGCTTGTTGGATGTGGAATTAAATTTTGCATCCAACGAGTACCCACTCTACATACTTTTTATGGTATCCGCTACCCCAAAAACAAGAAATACCTGAAAAAACATGATGATGATGTCATCATCGTGTTTTTTCAGGTATTTCTTGTTTTTGGGGTAGCGGGTCCCGTAAAAAGTATGCCCAGTGGGTACTCGTTGGATGTGGAATTTAATTCCACGTCCAATGAGCTCTCCCAATCGAAATTTGAGTAAACACACAAGGCGATATGTCGAAAATACGAACAAAAAGTAGTTTTTAATTTTCTTCTTCCAAAATTAAAAAAAAATATTTTATTATTTTAACTATTATTTTATTAATTTTCCTTAGGAGGCCCATTTTGAGTTGAAATTTCCTCTAATTATGAGCTGGAGATAGAAGGTAGAGGATATCATACAAATTTGTATGCTATTCGAGGTATTTACAGTGGAGGAAAGGAGGGGAAAAGAAAAATCCAATGGCTGAGATCCATGTTGGGAAGCTCGGATCTAATTTATATTCCTAGTATGGATTCTTATAACATCTACTATATTGGATTAGAAAACTAAGAATACTTGTAGATTTATTCTAATGTATTTGGTGGCATACTTTATCATATTTTTCATCAAGAAACTTGTATTTTGGCTAATATATAGATATTTGATATTGCAACCTAATGGTGTAACTACTAGCTCATGTAGCACTAGTGATATCACACAACATTTTTTTGTGATTTAACATTTTCATGTGACTACAGTCTTCAGATTCATGGCTTAGTTATACATGTTTGTTCAACTTGTTTTTTGTGTAATTAATATTGCATTTCCAAATGGATTTTCTTTATGCATAGTTTGTTGTCTTTCTTTGCCTACAGATATAGAATTAGATTAAATGCATAGAATAATGAACACATGCATATTCTCATGGCTTAATACAAATCATTTTTGTATAAGAGATGGTTATAATATGGAATACCATTACTTTCAAGGATTTTAAGTTTTCTCCTAACTCATACACTTACCTGCATCCATACATGCACACACAATAGTTTTGTTGTTGAGTTAGAATCTCAAAACACATCAAACTTGGATTTTTAAACTCCATGACCTATTGATTCTTTATTCAAATATTGTTGTGATTCTTTTCTATATTCCACTATGTGGTCTTGTGGCCTTTGTATGGTTGTGGAATTCTGATTTTTTCACCCGTGTTTCAGGTCTTCTAATTCTTGCAAGACTATGTTCACTTATGGAACATTGGTTTTGGAAACTTATGGTGACAAGTCTCAAATTGTGTTGACCACTTTGTTGTGTCTACAACCTTGCAATTTTGGAGGTTTTCTTCTTGTGTCCTTTCATCCCAACAACTTTTCTATTTCAGATTCTTGTAGTTCTACAAGACAATGAACTTCCACAATAAAATTCTCTCATTTTGACCTAGATTAGTCCTCCCCTATCTAAACCCCATGTGATCCCCAAATGTAAAGTCGAATGTTGTATTATTTAATATTAAGTGAAAAAAATTGAACTATCTCCAAAACCCCGACCTCCCTTCATTCTCTAACATTCAATTTTATACAATGATATTTGAATTTAAATTGGCACATCTAATTCTGCTGGGAAAGAAATTGAATTGTCCGTTATTAAATCTCTTGGTATTTAGAACCCCATAAATCAAATTATTCTTCATCATCACAAATATGGAACTCATGAATTGTTCATTAACATGCCTGAGATAAATTTCAATTTGAGATTGTTTGTTGATAAACCCCTTTTGAAATTTTGAATAGTTCAAGCAAACATTTGTTCTTTTCTATGTAAATTTTCCTTTATTCATTCCTTCTTCATGTCTCTTCACTAATTTTTACTCCGAATCCCATTATTCTATTTTTATTTTTTGTGTTGTTTTTGTTAGTTCTTATTTCACATTCTCTTCGTTAGCTATTATTAAATGGATTCATGAAGATATGTTGCATGGAGGTGCCCCCCTCTCCACCCCTGCTCTGGAAATTCACAGGATTCATGAAGCTATGTTGATGAAGTGATGGAATTCCCCTTCAGGATCTCTTGATGGGACAATCATTAGTAAGAAGAGAAACCCCTGAACCTCATCTACCTCCTTGTGGCCTTATCAATTGTGGAAACCATTATGATGCTTTTTCCTGTTGACATCTTAGTAATTTTTAGATTATAAATAATGCACATAATATAAATCACCTTTGTTGGTGTTAATTGTTAAAATATTCAATATATCATATATGTTGCACATAGTAGGCATCTTCTTTTAGTAACCATTCATGAGTTCTTCTCTTACCATCCCATTGCTGAACAAAATCACCTCATCAATGAATAAGAACATTTATGTAGCAACACACACATCCTCAATTGGATTCTACAACTATTTCTTAAACACATCCCTTATTCTTTGTCCATATAAAGTTTAGGTTATTAGGCATGCATCAATACATTATGTTGTTCTCTAAGACTCTTTTGTGGACCACTTTAATAGATTGTGTAACTATTTAGGATAATTTGTTTCCTAAGCACGGTAGATTTTTGTGCTTATTAGTGTGTTTGAAAAAATAAATTTGATTTTAAGCATGAATGTCTTTCGATCTTATTGTCTTTTATTAGAATTACAAATGATTAAATCTATGTGTTAATATTTCTCCTCTTCCCGATTCTTAAAGGGTTCTATCTCAATGGAAGAGCACCTGCTTTACAAGCAAGAGGTTGGTGGTTCGATTCCTCCATGCCATAATGATATTGGAATGTATTTCTAAAGGTAAAAAATGTAGTAGTGCAATATGGATGCAATATTAGACACAATACTAAATGCAAAACAATAAGTAAAAGTGGACATCTCACCAAACACAGAAGTGGATGCAAAAGTGGGCCTTATGTCAGACGCAAATATGGACACAAAAATGGATGTCACACTAAACGCAAAATTGGATGCAAAAACAGACTCAACACTAGACATAATTAATGACTCAAAACTAGATGCAATAATAGGTCCAAAACTAGATGCAACAGTAGATGCAAAAGTGGAATCCTAACTAGATGTAAAATTGGATATTAAATTGAGCACAAAATATGGTGTATCGATGGACATAAAACTAGGTGTAGGACGAGGTGCAAAAATCGAAGGAACACTTGGCGCAAACAAAAACTTAAAATGAGACACAATACTGGATGCAAGATGGGACAAAACATTGGATGTAAAACTACACATAATATTGAATGCAAGATGGGATGCAGCATTGGACACAAAACTAGATGCAATATTAGATACAAATATGGGTGCAAAACTAGGAACAACACTAGGCGCAACACTGGGTGCAACATTGGGCTCAAACATAGATGCAAAAAAAGACATCAACCGGGATGCAACACTAGGTGCAAACCTAGATGAAAAATACGATGTAAAACGAGATGAAACATTAGGCACAAACATGGATACAAAAAAAGATGTAAAACAAGATACAAAATTAGATGCAAATGGGGATGCAACATTATAATTAAATTTGGATGCAAATTTAGATGCAACATTGGGCCGAAAATTGGATGCAAACCTAGATGCAATGTTAGATGCAGAATTGGACACATAATTTTATGCAAAACATGGTAAAAAATTGGGTGCAAGACTCGATGAAAAACTAGGAGAAAAATAATACGCAACATTGGATGCAAAATTGAGCGTGAAACTGGGTGCAAACAAGGATGTAACAAAGGACGCAAAAAAGATGCAATAGAAGTTGCAAAATTGGGCGGAAATAAAGGCTTAACAAAAGATGCAAAAATTAGGCACAAAAATGGATGTTAAAAAGGACAGAAAAAAAGATGCAATAGATGATATTTTACAAAAATGTACAATAGCGCCAGATTGTTGACCACAATTGGGAAAAAATTACACTAAAATCTGGCACTAAATTCGACGCTAAATCTACTTTTTTTTGTAGTGTCCACCACCAACCTGCAACAACAAGTGAGTTTACAATGTTACCTTCATTTTATTCTATGAAATAGTTATAAAATGATTTTCCTAGAAAAATTCAGGGCAGTCAAACATGACTAAAACATAATTGAAAGTTGAATACATGTGAACTTCATTGCATATTAGGATCCGAATGAAAGGTAAACCACCTTCATTACCACTTGGATGATAGCATAATATAGAATATTGAGATCAACATCATATTTTTTAATGGAAATTCGTATGGTTGATACTCTGTTTAACCATAATGGTACTGTCATGATCTTTTGGTCGGTAAAATGACACTGGTGGGGAATGGGTGCATCATTTCACATCTGAATCCAAATATTATCGTAATCCAGAGATAACACGTAGGTGTATGGTCTATTCAATCTATTGTGAATGTGTCATCCAAGGATGAATTTGTTTGTATATAAATATCATTTGTATAAATATAATTTGACTTCATATTGGCCATGCAGGTTTGGGATTGAAAACTTTTAGGGCATGGTAAGAAAATGGGTGTCTTCATTCTGAAGGTTTTTTAATTTAATACATTATATTGAAGTTAACAATATTATATATCATAATGAATTTTTTAAAATATGTGTTTTAAAATTTAGTTGTTGTTTTTGGGAATGAGGGGAATCGGTAATGCATGGAGATGATTTGTAAATTATAAAGTGTAGGTTAGTGTTCTATTGGGATTTGAAATTTTGTAGAGAAAATGTGAAACTTATATTATTATTAGGGTTATTGTTTTGAACTTATTTTGTTATTATACATATTGAGTTGATAAATTATATGGTCATAACTTGAATGGTGGGCTATGGGTTTGTTAATGGCCTTAGTTGAATTCAATCTTACCAATGACATATTGGTCAATAATGATCACGTTGGTCCAAAATGGCTTGGTTGAAAAAGTAGGCACCTCCTTGTCGGAATGTCTCAACACTAAGTTAAGTAATAATATTTTGATATATATAACTTGATAGGTAGTTGGTTTGATCCTAGTATAGGTTACTATGTCCAGTTACTGATCACCCTAATTTAAATAAAATGACATGTTCAAAGCTTGAATGGTGCAATATGAGTTTGTTAGATTCCCTATTTGGGTTCAATATTACCAAAGACATGTTGGTCAATAGTCACATTGGTCCAAAGTATAATTTTATCCACTTGGTTTGATCCTAGTCCAAGTTATTTTGCCCAATTACTAATCACCCTAGTTTAAATAAAAGGAGAGCTGCGAACTTATTTTTTCTTCAAAGTACATAAATATGGTTTGGTGGGTTTTCTTTCTACACCTCCTTTTCGCAATGAGGTGAGGATATAGATATTCTTAAGGCATCGGGATTTTTATGAATGAAGAGGTGATTTCTTAGGGCATGGGATAAGGGGTATTTATTCTACTTCTCTTTTTAGTGTGTTTTCATGTGTGGAAACATGAAGTAAACTCCATGAAAATCTATGCATCCAAAATTGCAATCTCATTCTTCCAAAAGTATAATATAGGATAATGATAGGCTTCAAATCCATCCAAATGGACAAAAATAACAATTCTAACAATGGATTAAGTGATTTCACTAATTTTTAATTGACTAGATTCTAATGGAGTAAGCTACCGACGCGACGATTTTTCCCGGCGGCAATCGTCGCGCCATCACTCCGACCACCGACGACCTCTTTTTTCTCCGTCACCGGCCTTCGTTCATGCACCGTCGTGGCCTCCCTGTTCATCTTCTATCCATTTCCATCAATTTCATCTTCGTCTCCCTCCGTCCGCGGTCGTCTGTTCATTTAATTCTCCACCAGCCTGACAGACAATCTCAAATTCAAACCTCTCGATCCCGCCTGAAGATCTCCCCTGCGTCGAAGTTTGATGATACGGGATACGTCGCCAAATTTTCATTGAGCAGATGGAGGAAAGGAGACTCAGAGGGTATTGGTCTTGGAATTGTGGCAGCAACAACAAAAGGAAGTAGCCGAAATAGCAACAGTGAGGCCAACAATGCTGCCCCTTCTGATAGCTGGAGGTCTCTACAGGGTTCAAAGCTGGAAATCTCTGTAGGTTCTAATCAATCCCTGCTTCCTGCTCAAAATAGTTTAAGATCCCCTAAAGTCGCCTCAAAATTTCTTCATGCCACTATGATAACTCATCGTACCCATTTGAATTATCTTCAAACCCGGACGAGCACTCTTACGGCCCAACTGACTTTACCCCACTTTAAATCATCTCATATCTATTTGAATTCTCCAAATGCACAGTCAATATTTTCCCATGAACGAAGCAAACAAATCCAAATTGGAATGGAGCATTCAGAAAGCTACACTTGTGTCACATTTCCTGGTCTGAAATCAATTACAAAACAAACACATATATACTCATTTCCGTATGGACATTGAAACACTACAATTGCCAGTTTCAGAACAACATGAATAGGGAACCATGGATGTTACATTGTTGCATCAGAGTTATGTGAATGTTCCAATGTCTCATAATGTCAATTTCCTCACTGCCTATTATTTCTGCAAACAGCATTTAAACCATGGGAACGACATCTACATGTATAGGTCTGTCATAATGATTGTACCATGGTTTTCTATTTGAGATTGCTTTTAAGCTTGGAGAATGGCATTTAATTCAGCATAGCTTCCCCTTTAAAGTTCTACGCCTCGGAGTTTCTTTTAATCTTGAACTCTTGTATCTAAAAAACTTCTATAATCTTGATCACGAGAGACCCTATTTGTTTGATGAAGTGATGCTTCTAAGAATTCCTCAAGTATTGTGATAGTAAATATGTAGATCTTGGGTTCGAGCTTATTCAGCTTATTCAGAATATCTTTGGAAGCTAAGTCTCATACTCTACTTGCTGATTATCATAGTGGTGACAAAGCATTCTACAGCGTGGAATGTCGTTGCCAACAAATCTTTATGGACGAAGGGAATGAAACATTTCTTGCTTCTCCCTTTTCATCAAATGCTTCTTCTCATTATGACAGAATTTTTTCAACCAGTACTGCTACTGCTGCATAGAAGATGCATGAATAAAACTGCCATCATATTTACTGGAGAAATAAAGGACTTCTAAATGCAGTATCTTTTGCACCTGAAAAGCTTCAGCAAAGCTTACGGCCACACATATACTTAATTGAGAATACAGCCACAAATATGCTCAGATATACTTAGTTCTATATAATTTATGTTTTTCATATATTAAGCTAGGAAAAGGATGGCACTGAGTGAATTTTCTGAGACATGTTGTCTTGGGATTAACTTTATTTTGTGCTTATTTCAACTGGATTTTAAGTTCAACCCCCCTGTAAATATTCACAGGATATTTACAGTGATGGAGCCCAATAAGTTTCTAGCTTATACAAGTCTTTTAATATTTAATAACATAAGTACCAGTAAAAATGGTGAAGTAATATAAAAAGCTAAAACAGTCTAGGCAAGCTATATTCAAAGCATATTTTCTGCTTTCTTGTGACTGCTAAATACTGATGATCACATAAGGCGCATTCTTGTCTATTCATTATAATTCCCAAGGTTCGGCATGATGGCAGAGAGCAAATTAGTTAGGACTATTTGATATTTCTCATTGTTTTTAACTTTTTCCTGAACATAGTAATAGTCATATTTGTAAATGCTTAGTGTTTCCGGTTGAGTCTTGTACACAAACTGGACGATGAGAGGTTTTTACTTTTTGGTATTTGATTTCTATGGCTAAAAGTAATTTGGAAAATTTTTCCCATTTATGGTAGTGCTGCACAGGGGAGAATTCTTTTAAGTGTTTCTCTAATTTTACATGGAAAGTTAAAGAATTCTTTCTACAGTATGAGTTTTCTGTTAGATTGAGATGGTAAGTTAGATAAAACTGTCTGGTTTCTGCTATCACTTCAAAAGTTGTTACAGTATCAATTGCATGATATGAAAGCATTCTTATCAAAATAAGAAGCATATACATTACTTATTTTGCATCAGTTCAAATATTGTTTGCAATTGCAAGGAAATAGCTTTGGAGGTTTCTAGTTTCCTTCTAGATGAGGTATCTTGTGAGGTAACTGCAAAGTACAAGGTAATTGTCAAAAAAATTTAAATATGGAAGCATTCTAGGTGAGTTGATACCTATGCACATTTCTATGTAAAGGTCTTTTAATTCTTTTTATGGGGAGTTGTAGGCAAACATGAAATGAAAAGGTTTGATTGCAGAAAGATGTCATGACACCAATTGTTTTTTTTGGGATATTCTTGCATGATTTATCAGGACCTTGCTCAACCCTACAAAGGCTGATGTGACATGGAAAGGTCTTCTGGTCTGCAGTAGAAAAATCAAATCTTGATAGAATATTAGTATCCCTATTGGAATACCTCATGGACCTCTACTTTTCCCTGGGATGGAGGCTTCATCTACATGGCAATCTGGAGATGGGACGGTGTCTACAACGTTATTTTGTAGTTATAAAGGTTTATGGCCACAGCTTGAGAAACATTATAGTAGGTTAGGATATAAAGATTTTGCATTATGACAAAGTTTAGATACAATCCCGATGAAGTCTCCCAAGGTTAGGTGGGCTGTGAAAGTACTGCAAATTTATAGAATGGAAATTAAGACCTAAAAGAAGAAGAGATTTTGTAATAGTTGCTCATGTGTGATTGAATTATTTAACTAAACTTTTTTTTTCTAGAACTGAAAAAGCTACACTATTATTTAGTATTATGACTGCAAAAAAATTATCAAAAGCTAGAACAAAAATATAGTAACTGGTATTGGCAAAATACATACCAACAAAATACAAAGTCCAAAATATTCCATATCTATAAATATAAGGTCATTCATGGACAGCCACATAGCAGTTTTCAACGAGAAGCATTGAAAACCATGCTGTCAAATCCATCCCATGGGCGTGCTTCGTAGATACCTGCACCAAAATCATCATGAAACCTGCATCGGAGGAACTTGTTTATAAAAGGAGTGTAATAGTTGATAAAAGGACACAATATATACAATAAGCATCTAACACATCTCAAATCTAACAATAAGCATTTAACTCTCTAAACTTTGTTGTGCTTGCTTCCAAGAATATATAACATGGACTTTAGTTTTGTAAAATACTAATAAAATCACAATATTTTAGTTAGGTTACTCTTATGGTAGCCTATGAATTAATGGTCCTCTTAGGGTAAGCCAAGCATGAGTGGACTCTTGATTTTTGAAATGTTGGTTCACATTTCTAGTCTTTTTTTTTCAAATTTGGTATTATTTTGGATTAATAAGAGACAAATTATTGATAGTATCTCTATTATTTTGGATATTTGGCACTAAGTGTTTTATTTTGTTTTATTTATTTTGATCACGAAAAATTATAAATTTGTTGGGCATGATTTCAAGGATATATAACATGATTTTGTTTACTTAAATATTAAGAAAGTTTTGGTTTTTTAAATTTAGGTCATTGTTTGTGATAGTTTAAGAGTCCTGAGCAAAGATGTTGCAAACATCACATTATGTCATATCAAAGCTAACAATCTCAGTGTAGGTGTTAGCCCTAAAGTTTGCACTAAACTATAATAGTACAAAGTTTAGGCATTGCATAAGTTTGTTCAAAGGTGAATCAAGTAGGCTACGTAACTTGTATGGAACTATCAAGTATATATTCAATCAGATTACTAATATTTAATAGTTCAAAGGCATGCAAGTAGATTGTTAGACACTTAAGTCAGTAATATTTAATAGCTCAAAGGCATGCAAGTAGATAGTTAGACACTTAAAACAATAGAATGGAATAGAAGAAAAGAGACACAAGTATGAATATATAAGTTTTACAATTTGTTCATTCATATATCCATAAGGGAATCATTCACATTCCAATTAAGGTTTTAAAATGGAATAACAATATTTGAATATAAATTATGAACTACAGGTAATCAACAGTAAAGATTTACTGTAATTAGATCTACCATTCATATGACAACCAAACCTGAGTAAAAAATCATCTTGTATTCCAACAAGAGGAAACATAATAGAGGTACAAGAAGGCATAGTCTAAACTTCAAGATGCATGAGTCTCTGATCATGAAATATTACAGAAAAAAAAAGGTAACTTTCTTTCAATATACAATTCTTCTAGTCTTCACTCTCGAACCTCTTGCTATGATTTTTTTTCATTCCGTGTAGATACAAAATTCATTTCAAATTAATCTAAGATCCCAAAACTATGGATCAAGCACTATCTCATAGCTAAGAATAGTGACTATCGCTATTGGAATATGATTTTATGATTTTAGAGCATAAAATCTAAAATCTGATACTAGATCCACCTTTCTAGGGTTTACTTTGAATGTGCTTTGATTCTTTGATTTTGTATCCTGTTATCCAACTTTTTGTACCATAAGTTGGGTTACCTGAGGAGCCGCTAGTTGACAGACTTGTTCAAAGTCTAATTCCAGTGTATCAGTTGATCAGTCTGCTTGTCTAGCCAATATTGGCTAGTCACTTTTTTATTTGAATAATTTTGACCATGGCCCCGCAGGGTTTGTCATAAAATGTGCTAGTAGGATATTTTTGAGTGGTTCGCTCTCCTAAGACATAGAATCTCAAATAGGGTATTCCAGGGAGCTTTTTCCCCTGACACTTATGCTTTGCCTTCAATCGAGTATAATTGACGAGGTTTTCTCCCGCTTCCTCCAAAGATGGAATGCTCGATGTTGAATTCTGGGCCTTGGGGGGTTATTAGAGCCCAGCTGAGTGTTATAAGCCTACTAGATATTATTTAGATAGATCATGGTCATGTCCTAAGTCATCTAGACACAAAAAAATTTCGAAAAAATCTTTTTCGAACAGTGAAAAAATATTTTTTAATTTTTAATTGCTTTTCCTAAGTTTTTTGGGTTAATTTTTCCATAAATTAAATGGAAAAAACCCGTTCATGATCCGGACTCGGAATTTAGTGATTGAAGGCTCTAACCTTAAGCCAAAAATCATTCTTGATCAGCCAGCCAGTCAGAACCAATTTTCAGATCAGCAATTGGACACATAATGCCTTTTTACTCAAAAAAGTCAGTTTTGAGTAAAAAATATTTTTTAGTAAAAAAATGTTTTTTATTAAAAAAAATGATTATTTTGGAGAAAACTAAAACTCTCCAAATTTAATCAAATTTAATAAAATAAAAGGCTAAATGACATCTCATGGAACACTTATGATGATTGGAGTTATCATAACTCATCTTCAGTCATCATTAAGAGAGCAATTAATTTATTATCAGTTATTAGACATGTCATCTACAGCTAACGATGAGATGGAGAGCTCTCATTGGTCCGGTGATTTGATCAAGGTGAATACTGAAGCTTACACCATCAGTGGGCTTCCCAAACCTAGCTCAAGATCCTGGCAGACCTAAAGGATGAGCTTACCTACATCCAGACTCACACATGTGGCCTCATCCTTGGCTAGTTTTCAGTGCACAAGTTTGGAGTGGGGGCGCCCTGCCTGGGTGGAGGCCTCCCCTCACTCCCAGTTCTCCAGTTTAGGTCTGGGCTCTTTGTTAGGTGGCTAAGCTGGTTAGGGTTGGTTTTTTGGTTTTAGGGTTTTAGCACTCTCTCGTTTGTTAAAAAGAGGCTCTTTCAGCTCTATTTGGATGGACTTTTGTAGCAGAGTTACTATGAGAAATTGTATAGAGCATTTGCTTTAATTTTTTAATAAATATCAGACTTTGGAGGTCCATGAGCTCTTGGATGTGATAGTTTTTTGCAATTGGTTAAGGTGATATTATCTCTAACCTCTATTTTCTTTAATGCTTATGTGAGATTAAATTGTTTATTTGTTAGCTCAAGAGGGCCATTGTTGGCACAGTAGAACAATCATTTGTAGTTCAACTTGATTGTTTATGCGAAGTAGATTAGTATTTTGATGGAAATGAGTAATCAGTATATACGTAATGTTGATCATGATTCAATTTTCTTAGCATACTAGCATGTATTTTGATCTCACATTTTGTGTTGAGTTGTAGTGTGTTTTCAGGCTTCACAGGTTGAAGAAGGGTGTGAGCTCAGCTACTTCTATCCCAGGCTTCAAGCAACCTTTTTAATCTAACACTTTCATTGCAGGACCTACAAAGATATTCTTCTCCAAAATACAAAAAGAAAGCTGGGAGTCTAGCTCTCTCTCTTGGGTTCCATCTGTAATTTCAAATTCTTTTGGTTACCGGTTACTTAGGAAGCCCTTAGTTTACTTATTTCCATCCTTTGGCTTCCCTTTCTTTGCCTTGTTTGGCTCGCCTTTCATCCTTCCTTTTCGCAGCCCTCTTTTTCCTCCTTGCAGACAACCCTCTTTTGACTGTTCGCTGCCCTTCTTTTTACTGTTTTACAGCCCTCTTTTTCCTCCTTGTGGACATCCCTCTGTTGACTGTTCGCTGCCCTCCTTTTTACTGTTTTACAGTCCCCTTTTCTTCATTTTGGACAGCTCTAGCATGCCCTAGTTTTCCTTCCTTTTTGCCCCTTTTTTGCCATAGTTTTTGGGCCCTTTTCAACCTTCTTTGTGGCATTTTTGTCCACTTTTTGTTCACTATCCTGTTTTTCATTTTTTATGATAGCCATTTCTTTTCTCTTTCGCTGTCCCGTTTTCTTAAATTTTTGTCTTCCTTTAGCTTCATAGTTGGCTGCCCCTTTTTTCCCATTCTTTGGTTTTGATCCTCCTTTCGTTTTCTTGCCTTCTTTCCCTCATCTTTCTTTGCTTCAGCCCTCTTTTCGCTTTGCTCTTTCTCTCTCTTTCAAACTTCCTCTTCCCTTTTTTTTGAAAATTATTGAGAAAAGTTAAAAGTAAAAGTAAAGTACTCTCCTTTTTTTTACACAAGTCCTAATATTAAGTAGAGTGATTTTGCTTTCATTTGAAAAGTCCTTTCAAGGATTAAAATCCTTAAGGCACTTTGTATAAAGTTTAATAAAAAATATTGTGTTTGAGTGGGGTTTTTAAGTCCCCACTCTCATCCTCCCCCATTTGGGGAGGCTTGTGTTGTGTGTATGCTTAGATTAGTGCTTGTTTCATCATTGATTATATCTCATGCTTAGATCACTAATTGTTGATTCATCACTTCTAGATCATTAATTAAGTTGATTACTCTGTTTTAAATTGTCTACCATTCTAAGTAAATCAACTATGCAAATATATTGAATCACACCATAAGGTAGATCAAGAGTGCTCTCTATCGGAGATTTGTATTTTCATTGTTTAATAAGTTAATCAATTAATATTGAAAGTCTCTTGAACTTGCCGTAATCCAAGTCAAGAGCACTCTCTATTGGAGAGCATTCCCACTGCATATCCTCGCATCAAGCATATAGATTAACTAAGTCTCTTGAACCACTGTCATAAGACAAGGTCAAGAGCACTTTCTATCGGAGAGTTTTAATTAATTAACTTAATAAAATTCGCAACTGACATCCCTTTAATTAATTAACCCCCTTCCCCCTTTGCCGGAGTATGCTCTGACCGATCTTCGATCGGAATACCCAGAAACAACATTGGATCTTTAAACCCCACAAGAGGAACTTAACTAAAACTTTTCCCCATAACCAACGCACTGGCGTTGTTCGATAAATATCGAGGCATGTAGGCAAATTCCAAGCGTGGGCACCGGGATACCTAATCTGGGCACTGGTAGTTAAGTTATTGAACACTTACCTTTTACCCCAGACAGGTCCGTCATGTCTTCGAACGGATCCACTGAAGGTATTACTGGTTAGGACATCCAGCCACCATAAGTGAAGATCACAAACAAAAAAACTCGTAAAATCTACCAAGAGCACTCGCATCACCTAACATTCACTAGCTTGATTTCTAGACTTGTGTTTAATTCTCTGGCGTATTTCAGCTTCATTGACTCCATAAGGAAGTAGTCCTTTTTAATTTGCATAATCATATTATTTGATCAATGGTCTATGGTTTATCATAATTTCTTTCTCTGAATGCACTATTAAAGTCTAGCATTTTTGCTTATCTTTGTAATCTCTTGTTAGCAACGTGGATTTCTTTTGATTTAGTGTCATATTCATAATAAACAAACACTTCAAATCATAATAACTCCTAAACAACACCCATCCACATGCGCAACTAATCAAAACACTTTAACAACTTAAGAGCCATAGAAATTCTTTTGTAGGGACTACCCCCCTTGGCTTCGTTAGGAGTTAGCCTAAACGGAGGAGCTAGGAGTAGGTGACAGTACCTAGCTCTATGCTTGCCCCCAAGGTCACACCTCTCCCACTTTCTCAAGTGAGGAGATAGCTTTCGGAATATTTTTGCTGCTGGTGTGCAATCGGCGGACAACATCTTTTGGCGCCGTTGCCGGGGACAAATCTTGTTGTTCCTGGACGACCTTTGTTTCTTTTAGTTTTTTACCTTTTTATCCTTTTTGGTAGATTCTTAGTCCAATCACTCTCTGAGTTTAGACTTAAGTCCACTTGGCGACTCCACTGTCAGTTAACACCTCAAGGTATTCTACTATAAGAAACTCTGTAGGTTTGGTCGATTTCATCCCTGACCCCAAAAAGGTCTTAAGGAGGATATTAAACAAACTATCTTCTCGCAGGATCCTTGCAGAACTTGGATTTGAGTCTGTTTCAGACATCCACACTTTATTTCCTGAAAACACTAATACCACTATTTCTGACATAATGGTCGATTATTTTACTCAGCTTGACTTTTCTCAGATAGCAGGTCAACCCCACCGTCTTCCAGACAAAGCTGTCGAGAAGCTCTCGATGTATACAGGCACTGATGCCATTACCTCCGCCATGCACCGTAGGAACTTTTCTAGGTGTATCAATGCTTATATAAATGATCCGGTCAGCCAACATGATGACGTGTAAATGAAGTTATTTGCTCTATCTCTGGATTGAAAGGCAGGTGATTGGTATAGCAATTTACCAGACAATTCCTTTAATAGTCTAGCAGGTTTCAAAACTTCTTTCACCAACAAGTTCGGTGAAAAGAAACAACCTCGACATCAACTTGCGTCCTTGACCAACATAAAGAAGAGAGACACAGAAACAATGGACGAGTTCAATACTAGGTTCACGGAATTGTCAAATGCCATCCCTACTGAGTATGCCCCAACTAAACCAACCATCCTGCTCTATTACATTGAGACACTTAGTGGTAAAATGCAGTACCAGATCAAAGACAAGGAGCCTGCTAACTTGCTCCGTGCTCAAGAGATGGAAATCAAGATTGATCTGAACATGCAGCCATCTGGTGAATCTAACCTCCACGGTTATTCAAGGTCTTCAAATCCGTTGAAAATTAGTGAACCAAAAGACAAGGATCCTTTATCAGCTATGAAGGATGCCTATGAAAAACAAATGATGGAGATGAAGAAAAATATGGAGGAGGCAGAGAAGAAACACTTAGCACGGTTAAAAGAAATTCAAAATAGGGTGATCACAATGGAAAGAACTCAAACTCACTCCACTCCTAGAACCTTTCCTACCAAGCCAACTTGGAAAAGAAAGCCTCCCAACCATGAGCAGAGGCCTCCTCATCAGCTAGAGGTCACTAACATGGTTGAGCAGTATAAGCCATTTTGCAGGGCATGTGAAGACCTTCATGAAGAATCTTCTTGTTATTATGCATGCTATGTTCAGGAGCATGGTTTTCCAGAGGGTTGTGCTCCTAAGGCATCATCAAGCAAGCCTGAGTACATAAACTCTGAAGATGACATGCATGATATTTCCGGAGAAAGTTGGAGAGAGACAAAAAAATATTCAAGAGAGCCTAAATACATTAACACAGTTGGACAGCTCCATCCTGTCAGCATAGAAACCCAGTGTCAAGTTAAACATTTTAGTCAACAATTGGATAACCTCACTGAAAACTTTAGTACTAATCCTACTAATGAGCGTAATGATGATAGTTTGGAAGGTTTACTACCTTGTGACCTTTTTTCTAAAGAAGATGACTATGATCATGAGGAGGGATATAGAATTAGATGTGATACAAGTGAGGAAGAATCCCTTACATCTGAGATGGATGATAACTTTGATACTTCAATTAAAAATCCAATCTTAGATGTTTCATGTCATGAGATTCCTCCATGCACTCCACTAGATGACAAATATTTGGAAAGTTGGGTCCCCTGTGATATCTTTGAAACCCATCTTTTTGAAGAAGATGGTTTTGAGCAAAATGAGAAGTACAGACATGGACTTGATACCAGTGATGAGGCATCTCTCATATCTGACATAGATGTTGATGATAACTATTGGAATTTTATTGAAAATCCAACCTATGATACCTTTGAAAATATTTTTGAGAATCTCATCTATGATATGTCCAGCAAGGGGAGTTGTTCTTCTGAGACTTATGAAAGTTATAAGGAAGAGCAGTCAAAGTTTTTATATGATCAGTAAAAATTGTATCTAAGGATCGGTAATAAGGATTTGAAAAAGTAGTGCGGTGAAGAATCAGATGGGATACAACTAGTTGAAGTTTTTTATCAGCCACCGTCTTCACATATAGATGTTCCTTATGTTTTGGAGCACCTTGGGGCTTATACAATGAGTTATTATTTGATAAGCCTTGATGATCAGCATGATGGAGTAGTCAACCTGCCGCATTATCCTGATTTGTATATCAGCGCTATCCAGTCATGGATAGAAGCAACCTGCGCAAGCATCTACTAGTGTGGGAAGACATTTGACGACATTATTCAAGCCTATGATTCCCCATCCATCCCGCCCATTCTGGATCACCACGCAGGTTTGCATTTTCTAGAAATTGTGTCCTTACTTTGGCTGGTAACCAAAGACAAGGAAAAACCTTTTATATTAATAAAATGCTTAGGTGGTTACACTGGATTTATGATTACACCTAAACTTTTTTGTATCATGCTTAGAGTAGGAAAACAGGCTCCTTAAAGTGAGCATTTACTTTAGCATTTTCTTTTTGTACTTAGGAATAAATAAAATTTTCAGTTAAGTTCTGTCATTTCTTTGAATAAAGTAACTTTTGGATCATTGGCTCGTTTTCATAAAACTTGTGCTACTAAGGTTTTCTTGTCAAGTTGAGATGTTTTTACAAGATATGGAAACCAGAGATTATGGGGTTCTCGTATGCTCTCCTTGCATAAGAGACTAGATCAAGCACACGTCCCGTAGTTGGAGCCAGATGTTATCCAACTTTTTGTACCATAAGTTGGGTTACCTGAGGAGCCACCAGTTGACAAACTTGTTCAAAGTCTGATTCCAGTGTATCAGTTGATCCGTCTGCTTGTCTAGCCAATATTGGCTAGTCACTTTTTTATTTGAATAATTTTGACCATGGCCCCGTGGGGTTTGTAATAAAATGTGCTAGTAGGATATTTTTGAGTGGTTCGGTCTCCTAAGACGTAGAATCTCAAATAGGGTATTCCAGGGAGTTTTTTTCCCCTGACAATTATGCTTTGCCTTCAGCCGAGTATAATTGACGAGGTTTTCTTCCCCTTCTTCCAAAGCTGGAATGCCCGATGTTGAATTCTGGGCCTTGGGGGCTTATTAGAGCCCAACTGAGTGTTATAAGCCTACTAGAAATTATTTAGATAGATCATGGTCATATCCTAAGTTATCTGGACACATAAAAAAAATTCGAAAAAATCTTTTTCGAACAGTGAAAAAATATTTTTTAATTTTTAATTGCTTTTCCTAAGTTTTTTGGGTTAATTTTTTCATAAATTTAATGGAAAAAACCTGATCGTGATCCAGACTTAGAATTCAGTGATTGAAGGCTCTAACCTTAAGCCAAAAATCATTCTTGATCAGCCAGCTATTCAGAACCAACTTTCAGATCAGCAATTGGACACATAATGCCTTTTTACTCAAAAAAGTCAGTTTTGAGTAAAAAATATTTTTTAGTAAAAAAATGATTTTTATTAAAAAATGATTTTTATTAAAAAAAATGATTATTTTGGAGAAAACTAAAACTCTCCAAATTTAATAAAATTTAATAAAATAAAAGGCTAAATGACATCTCATGGAACACTTATGATGATTAGAGTTATCATAACTCATCTTCAGTCATCATTAAGAGAGCAATTAATTTATTATCAGTTATTAGACATGTCATCTACAGCTAAAGATGAGATGGAGAGCTCTCATTGGTCCGGTGATTTGATCGAGGTGAAGAATGAAGCTTACACCGTTAGTGGGCTTCCCAAACCTAGCTCAAGCTCTTGCGAGACCTAAAGGATGAGCTTACATACATCCAGACTCACACATGTGGCCTCATCCTTGGCTTGTTTTCAGTGCACAGGTTTGGAGTGGGGGCGCCTTTCCTGGGTGGAGGCCTCCCCTCACTCCCAGTTCTCCAGTTTAGGTCTGGGCTCTTTGTTAGGTGGCTAAGCTGGTTAGGGTTAGTTTTTTGGTTTTAGGGTTTTAGCACTCTCTCAATTGTTAAAAAGAGGCTCTTTCAACTCTATTTGGATGGACTTTTGTAGCAGAGTTACTCTGAGAAATTGTATCAAGCATTTGCTTTAATTTGTTAATAAAGATCAGACTTTGGAGGTCCATGAGCTCTTGGATGTGGTAGTTTTTTGCAATTGGTTGAGGTGATATTGTCTCTAACCTCTATTTTCTTTAATGCTTATGTGAGATTAAATTGTTTATTTGTTATCTCAAGAGGCCCATTGTTGGCACAATAGAACAATCATTTGTAGTTCAACTTGATTGTTTATGCGAAGTAGATTAGTATTTTGATGGACATGAGTAATCAGCATATACGTAATGTTGATCATGATTCAATTTTCTTAGCATACTAGCATGTATTTTGATCTCACGTTTTGTGTTGAGTTGTAGTGTGTTTTCAGGCTTCACAGGTTGAAGAAGGGTGTGAGCTCAACTGCTTCTATCCCAGGCTTCAAGCAACCTCTTTAATCTAACACTTTCATTGCAGGACCTACAAAGATCTTCTTTTCCAAAATACAAAAAGAAAGCTAGGAGTCTAGCTCTCTCTCTTGGGTTCCATCCATAATTTCAAATTCTTTTGGTTACCGGTTACTTAGCAGGCCCTTAGTTTACTTATTTCCATCCTTTGGCTTCCCTTTCTTTGCCTTGTTTGGCTCGCCTTTCATCCTTCCTTTTCGCAGCCCTCTTTTTCCTCCTTGCGGACAGCCCTCTTTTGACTGTTCGCTGCTCTTCTTTTTACTGTTTTACAGCCCTCTTTTTCCTCCTTGTGGACAGCCCTCTTTTGACTGTTCGCTGCCCTCTTTTTTACTATTTTACAGCCCTCTTTTTCCTCCTTGTGGACAGCCCTCTTTTGACTGTTCACTGCCCTCTTTTTTACTGTTTTACAGCCCCCTTTTCTTCACTTTGGACAGCTCTAGCATGCCCTAGTTTTTCTTCCTTTTTGCCCCTTTTTTGCCCTAGTTTTTTGGCCCTCTTCAACCTTGTTTGTGGCCTTCTTGTCCACTTTTTGTTCGCTGTCCTGTTTTTTATTTTTTATGACAGCCATTTCTTTTCTCTTTCGCTGTCCCGTTTTCTTAAATTTTTGTCTTCCTTTAGCTTCATAGTTGGCTACCCCTTTTTTCCCCTTCTTTGGTTTTGATCCTCCTTTCATTTTCTTGCCTTCTTTCCCTCATATTCCTTTGTTTCAGCCCTCTTTTCGCTTTGCTCTTTCTCTCTCTTTCAAACTTCCTCTTCCCTTTTTTTTGAAAAGTATTGAGAAAAGTTAAAAGTAAAAGTAAAAGTACTCTCATTTTTTTTACACAAGTCCTAATATTAAGTAGAGTGATTTTGCTTTCATTTGAAAAGTCCTTTCAAGGATTAAAATCCTTAAGGCACTTTGTATAAAGTTTAATAAAAAATATTGTGTTTGAGTGGGGTTTTTAAGTCCCCACTTTCATCCTCCCCCATTTGGGGAGGCTTGTGTTGTGTGTATGCTTAGATTAGTGCTTGTTTTTATCATTGATTATATCTCATGCTTAGATCACTAATTGTTGATTCATCACTTCTAGATCATTAATTAAGTTGATTACTCTATTTTAAATTGTCTACCATTCTAAGTAAATCAACTATGCAAATCTCTTGAATCACACCATAAGGTAGATCAAGAGTGCTCTCTATCGGAGAGTTGTCTTTTCATTGTTTAATAAGTTAATCAATTGATCTTGAAAGTCTCTTGAACTTGCCATAATCCAATTCAAGATCACTCTCTATCGGAGAGCATTCCCACTGCATATCCTTGCATCAAGCATATAGATTAACTAAGTCTCTTGAACCACTGTCATAAGACGAGGTCAAGAGCGCTCTCTGTCGAAGAGTTTTAATTAATTAACTTAATAAAATTCACAACTGACATCCCTTTAATTAATTAACCCCCTTCCCCCTTTGCCGAAGTATGCTCTGACCGATCTTCGATCGAAATACCCAAAAACTGCATTGGATCTTTAAACCCCACAAGAGGAACTTAACTAAAACTTTTCCCCATAACCAATGCACCGGCGTTGTTCGATAAATACCGAGGCATGTGGGAAAATTCCAAGTGTGGGCACCGGGCTACCTAATCTGGGCACTGGTAGTTAAGTTATTGAACACTTACCTTTGACCCCAGACAGGTCCGTCATGTCTTCGAATGGAGCCACTGAAGGTATTACCGGTTAGGCCATCTAGCCACCATAAGTGAAGATCACAAACAAAAAAAATCGTAAAATCTACCAAGAGCACTCGCATCACCTAAGATTCACTAGCTTGATTTCTATACTTGTGTTTAATTCTCTGGCACATTTCAGCTTCATTGACTCCATAAGGCACTGGTCCTTTTTAATTTGCATAATCATATTATTTGATCAATGGTCTATGGTTTATCATAATTCCTTTCTCTGAATGCACTATTAAAGTCTAGAACTTTTCCTTATCTTTGTAATCTCTTGTTAGCAATGTGGATTGCTTTTGATTTAGTTTCATATTCATAATAAACAAACACTTCAAATCATAATAACTCCTAAATAACACCCATCCACATGCGCAACTAATCAAAACACTTTAACAACTTAAGAGCCATAGAAATTCTTTTGTAGGGACTACCCCCCTTGGCTTCGTTAGGATTTAGCCTAAACGGAGGAGCTAGGAGTAGGTGACAGTACCTAGCTCTGTGCTTGCCCCCATGGTCACACCTCTCCCACTTTCTCAAGTGAGGAGACAGCTTTCGGAAGATTTTTGCTGCTGGTGTGCAATCGGCGGACAACATATCCTATATGTAGCAATTAACATACATTTACCTAAAAAAAACATCTTATTGATGTTATTTGACGAATTTATCTCCTTACTGGTGTGCTAGAAATTCAAAATTTGCAAAATAATGTGAAAATTTTGCTTCTAGAACTTCTGGTAGTAGTTTTGCAATTTTCTATATAAAGGGCGCTATCGGAAGCTCTTAAACAACTTCTTATAGTGCTCTTTTCTTGTAGCTTACAATTAACAGCCATCTCCGATAGTGTTACAAGTTGGTATTCAAATTGTCATGCCACCTGTTGCATTGCATCTGCCAAAATTTTGAGATTATCTGTTGTTTGATGTCTATGTTTCTCTTGTAACTATTTCATGTTCCACGGTCTGCCTCTTCTATACAATTTCTTATTCTTTGTGTAAATATTTTGATCCCAATCACATAACTCGTTGTGCTCAGCAACTAGTTTATTCAATCTTCTATTAGTATTTTAACCTTCCTTTTTAAACATAGAATTTTCATGTTTAAGCTAACTATTTAATTATTTGAACTTATTCGAATTTTTCTAGAGATTCCTTAGCTTCTTGACATTTTTCTCTTTTTTGGTTGAGGTGAAATGACGTACTCATGTTCTATCATTTCTTTGCTATGTTTATCTTATTTGGACTCATAGTATTCATTGTCTAAGTATGGTAGGTTCAATATATTATTTACATGACTTTGGGAAGGTGAAGGCAAAGGACCCTCTATAACAACTTTTGGTGCATTAGGCATTCTTTCCTATACCTCCTATTCTTCTTCTAAATCAATTTGACCATAGTGATCAAGTTTAGGCAATTTTGTAAACTTGTGTAGTCCCTTTTCAATAGTTGTCAAAATATCAGAGATATGCTCCTCTATCTTAGCAGATTGATCATCTTCCTCATTTGAGGCATCTTATGGAAATAATAGTATTCTTCTTTAAAGAGGGATCCATGATTACCTTTGCATTTAACCTCATCTTATTGGTTAAATGAGTGTGTGGTTTCTTGGGTATATATTCTTGTTGTAGCTTCTGCTCATTTCTTTGAGACAAATTCCTAGAGCTCTTCTTAATAGGTGTTCTACTAGAAGGATCTACAATGTATTGACTTTGATACTCATGTACAGGTGCCACTATTACTTCCTTACTAGATGAATCAGTCATGGTAACCTTTCTCTTTTTCCTGGCATATACTGTTTTAACTTCAGAAGATGAAGCCTTCTACTCTGGAACAAATTATATGTTTTCCTTTGGTGTATCTGTTTCCTAAAAAAAATTCCTTCTTTTGCTACCTCTAGTACTCTTTGCAACAACATTTTCCTTATGTTCTACACTTGAGGATCCACCATCAAGACTGTTAAGTGATTTAGGAGCCTTGGTCTTTCTAGATGAGGTTTATGTTTTAGTTTCCTAAGGATCTTGAAGTTTTGTTTTGAAACCAGACCAGAACAAGAAATGTTTCCATGTTCTCTATACCTTGTTCCATTTTTTAAACAATTTAAAACTTAATTAAACTATGATGGAAGGAACTATGTTTAGTGTTCTCAAGGTGAGTCTGGGATCTAGGTGACATATTTGTTAGACTCTTTAACAAAAAGAAAAAAATATTTATCATCTTTTTACCAAATAGATGTAGATTTCATCTTTTCACCAAATCTACCCCGCATGGAACTCTTCCTCGTCTGGAACTCTGCCCTGCATGGATCTTTGCCCTGACTGGAAATTTTCCTCGCATGGAACTCTGCCTTGGTTGGAACTCTGCCTCGGATGGAACTCTGCCCCACTGAAACTCTGCCACGCCTAGAAATTTGTCTCGACTGGAAGTTTTCCCCTAGCTAGAACTCTGCCCCAGCTGGAACTCTTCCCCTGCTGGAACTCTGTCCTGACTGGAACTTTCCCCCCCCTGAAACCATGTCCGACTAGAACTCTGCCTCGGTCTGAACTCTGACCCGGTTCAAAATCTACCCCGCATGGAAAACGTTGTACTTTAGGAGTGCTAGCTTGTGTGGCAAAGTTCCAACCAAGGCAAAGTTCCAGTGGGCAGAGTTCCATCCAAGGAAAAGTTCCAACCAAGGCAAAGTTCCAGTGGGCAAAGTTCCAAGGCAAAGTTCCAGTGGGAAAATTTCCAATGGGAGGAGTTCCAGGCGGTGCAGAGTTCAAGCCGGGGCAGGGTTCCGGCCAAGGTCAAAGTTCCAGCTGGGCATAGTTCCAACTTGGGAAGAATTCCAATAAGGCAAGGTTCCAATAAGGGCAGTGTTCCAACAAGCGGGGCAAGGTTCCAGCTGGGCAGAGTTCCAGCGGGGCAGAGTTCCAGCTTGGGTAGAGTTCTTTGGCATTGAATGTCATTGGAGTTCTTTGGCACCTCGCTTTTATTCCAACAAGAAGAACTAAGGAAGGACCTGGGCTGTGCTAGAGTTCAAATTAGGGCAAGGTTCCAACCGAGGCTAAGTTCCAGGCGGCGCAGAGTTCCAACCGGGGAAAAGTTCTAGGCAGGGCAGAGTTCTAACCGGGGCAAAGTTCCAAGCGGGGTAGAGTTCCAACCAAGGCAAAGTTCCAGTGGGAAAAGTTCCAAGCCAAAGTTCCAGTGGGCGGAGTTCCAAGAGGTGCAGAGTTCCAGCCGGGGCAGGGTTTTGACCGAGGTCAAAGTTCCAGCTGGGCAGAGTTCCAACTTGGGCAGAGTTCCAATAAGGCAAGGTTCCAATAAGGGCAGTGTTCCAACAAGCGGGGCAGGGTTCCAGCTGGGCAGAGTTCCAGCGGGGCAGAGTTCTAGCCTGGGTAGAGTTCTTTGGCATTGAATGTCATTGGAGTTCTTTTTCACCTGGCTCTTATTCCAACCAAAAGAACTAAGGAAGGACCTGGGCTGTGCTAGAGTTCAAATCAAAGCAAGGTTCCAACCGGGGAAAAGTTCCATGCGGGGTAGAGTTCCAACCGGGGCAAAGTTCTAGGCGGGCCAGAGTTCTAACTGGGGCAAAGTTCCAGGCTGGGTAGGATTTGTGCACCAAGAATGGGTCTTGAGGCCTTGATCAAGGCTGAGGGAGGAAATCAAGGGACTTATATGCCCGCTGGAACTCTACCCTCACTGGAGCTCTGCCTGCTGGAACTATGCCCCAACTGGAACTTTGCCTCGGTGGAACTCTGCTTCAACTGGAACTCTGCCCTTGGATGGAACTATGCCCCAGCTGGAACTATGCCCTGGCTGGAAATTTTCCCTGGTTGGAACTGTGCCCTGGTTGGAACTATGCAATAACTCAAATTAAGCAATGGAATAATAGCCATAGAATCGGGAGTGCTAGGTTATTAGTTCCTTCAAGTATCCATTCCCTCTAAGAACATTGAACATTGATTTTAATTGACATCTACAGATAATAAATGAAAGAGGTGGTATTTGGTCCAGTATGCAAATAGATAACTTGAAATCGTCAAATTAAAAATAAATTATAATTCATAAAATTTTCAATGAGAAGATGAATTTGTTCATTAGTTTCTTAACCCAAATGAAAATGAATATGCCTAGTAGATGGGTTCTGCAAGACAAATAGTTCCAGTCGGGGTAAAGTTCCATGCAAGGCATAGTTCCAGCTGGGGCAGAGTTCCAGCCGAGGAAAAGTTCCAACTGGGGCAGAGTTCTAGCTAGGGGGAAACTTCCAGTCGGGACAAATTTCTAGGCGCGGCAGAGTTCTAGTGGGGTAGAGTTCCATCCGGGGAAAATTTCCAACTAGGGCAGAGTTCCATGCGAGGAAAAGTTCCATTCGGGGCAAATATCCATGCAGGGTAGAGTTCTAGATGGGGCCGAGTTCCATGCGGGGTAGATTTCCAACCGGGTCAGAGTTCCAACCGAGGCATAGTTCCAGTCGAACATGGTTTCAGGCGGGGCAAAGTTCCAGTCAGGACAGAGTTCCAGCCAGGGCAGAGTTCCAGCCAGAGCAGAGTTCCAGCCGAGGCAGAGTTCCAGCTAGGGGAAAACTTCTAGTTGGGACAAATTTCTAGGTGTGGCAGAGTTCCGGAGGGGCAGAGTTTCATCCGGGGCAGAGTTCCAACCAGGGCAGAGTTCCATGCGAGGCAAAGTTCCAGTCAGGCCAAATATCCATGCAGGGCAGAGTTCCAAAAGGGGAAGAGTTCCATGCGGGGTAGATTTCCAGCCGGGTTAGAGTTCCAACCGAGGCAGAGTTCCAGTCGGACATGGTTTCAGGCAGGGAAAAGTTCCAGTCAGGACAGAGTTCCAGCCGGGGCAGAGTTCCAGCCAGGGCAGAGTTCCAGGCGAGCATAGTTTTAGGCAGGGCAAAGTTCCAGTCGAGGTAGAGTTCCAGCCGGGGCATAGTTCCAGGCGGGGTAGAGTTCCATGCGCGGCAAATTTCCAGCCGAGGCAGAGTTCTAGTTAGGGCATAGTTCCATGCAGGGAAAAAATCTTACGGCTTAAAGGTCACAACAAGGCACCATAACGAGTATTTGTGCACCAAGAATGGTTCTCGATCCCTTGATCAAGGTTGAGGGAGGAAATCAAGGGACTTAGAGTAGCTCCATGATTTACATATCAAAACTGATGTCAATAGGTAGAGCTGTTCATTTCCCGGTATCAATCAAAACTCATACATCGATGAAAACAGGGCATAGAGCAGCTTCATCAAAAACAAAATTCAAGAAATTTCCTTTGTCACCTCCATGCAAAATTGGGAGTAACAAAACATCAACCAACTATTCATGAAAGAGCTTATTCAATCCCTACCTTAATAAGATGGAGTGGATGACCTGCTCCTTCTGCATTAGCAAGAACAAGAAATATCTCCCCAAACTGTGTTTGCAATTCTCATCCCTTACAGCTCTCCCAGACTTGATGAATGACATTGTCTCTTTCTCCGAATGAAACGAGTCCTATTTCACTGATGGGTAGTGAAGAGAGGTTGTGGTGGGTGAGCTTTGGATTCCTAGAAGCTTTAGTTAGGAACTAAGGCCATAGTTTCCTCCCCTGACCATGTCCATGGCCTTAAGACGGATACATAGTGCTCAACAAATGATGATGGCATGCATATCCCCATTAAGATTCAAAAGATTCACTTTCAACGTTATGTGTGGTGGTTGGAGGCATCAATTTTGGCCCTAAATGGTTAAAAACTTTCTTTAAGGCCTAAGGACCAAGTGTTTTCCCCCACCCATGTCAAGGGGTCTAATGTTTGTAATTAGTGCTAAAAATATTCTAATGGCACTAATATCCCCATTTCAAGGTAAATGATACCATGGAAGGCTCTGTTGAGGTTGCTATGGCACTAGTATACCCATTTCATGTGTGAGGTTCCTCTATATAAACTTGTTTCAATCAATAATTACGCCTTGATACTTTTCCACGGATCATCGATTAGATTTGTGCATGATCTTAGCTAGTGAAGTAATGGAGTTTTAATCTCTCATTGAGAGAATGCAAAGAATGGATCTTTATCAAATCTGGAAAGTTCAAGTTTTGTGAAGAAATCATTTGATATTTTGTAGATAAGAATATCTACCTCGTCTCTTAAACACAAGGTTGTTCCTTTTTCAGAAAATGTTGATTAGCAAGTTCACGAACAGATGGCTGAGTCAAAGGGTTATTGAGAACTTTCTTGAATAATATTGACATATAATCATGCAAGGATCCCTCAACTTCTTGCTATGTGGACAAGGATACATCCCTTCCTCTTCTATACACCTTCTATCTCAAGGACACCATTAATTAATACTCAATTGCTAATTGCTATTCCACCAGGGCAGAGTTCCAACAAGGGAGGCAGAGTTCCAACTGGGCAGAGTTCCAGCAGGGTAGAGTTCTAGCCCGGGCAAAGATCCAGCTGGGGCAGAGTTCCAACAAGGGAGGCAGAGTTCCAATTGGGTAGAGTTCCAGCAGGGCAGAGTTCTAGCCCGGGCAAAGATCCAGTCGGGATTGAGTCTTACTCCACCCTAATTAACTGAATATGGTACCATCCTACTTGAGAATGGGTCTCGCATCTTACAGGAACTTTAATAGTTTTTATCCCTGATGTTGTCACATATACTGTACTTATAGATGGCCTTTGCAAAGAAGGAAAGTTCAACAATGCAAACATGCAAGTTCAGGGGCAGGTTTCCAGTCAGGGGAAAGTTCCACCAAGGCAGATTTCTAGTCAGAGCAGAGTTCTAGGGGGGCAAAGTTCTAGCCGGGGAAAAGTTCCAACTGGGTAGAGTTCCAACCGGGGCAGATTTCTAGCCAGGGCAGGGTTCACAAACAACTACCAACTTGTTGGCCCCACACAAATATCGACAAACAACTTGCTTACACATGTACAGACCCTACCCCTTCCAAAATTGAACTTATGAGCTCTATAAAGATAACACATCTTAACCATTAAGCCCACTCAAGCTGTACCTCCCCTTATTAGATCTAGTTGAGTAGACATCAAAATGAGTTAATCAATTCAAAAGTACTCCTATAGTATTAGATGGAAAACTGACATCCAAAAAAGCTTAATAGCAACATAATTAGGACAAGAAGGATTGATTCTTTAATGATCATGCTTTGATATTCCGCTTTACTTTATAGCATCATGTATTCACTGGAGCCTTCAACATGGAAGTCTTGTGAAAGAGATTTCACTTTACAAAAACCTTATCAGCCAAGCAAAATGTCAAGATCAAATAAATACCAACATGTATGCAGATTTTAACAGTTTGTCATAGCTCAAGTAGGATTTCTGAATTTAAACTATGTTAATGTTTAGAAACATATCAAAGACTACTTGGTATTTGATGTTCATTCCAAGTCTCTAATGCCATTGTTTTATGCTAAACAACTCTACTTTATGACAAATTTCATTCAATTGGAATTTCAATTTAGTGGATTTTCTAAGGATTTTTAAGTTTCAATAAGCTTTTGAAACCTCTCCTTATCAATATACAACAAGAGCATAAACAAATAGCATGTCTATGTACATGCGCATCAGATAGTATCACCAAAGAAGGAAGTGGAATATCCACAAACATTATATTCATTCAATACAAAATATTGCTTGAACCAGTTGTTTAGACAAAATCTTTCTATAACATGCAATTCATCAAAAATAATTTGTCTCGCATACTTGTACTCAACCTCTAGGAGTTTATAGTACATATTCCACCTTTGGCTTCCAATACAGTACATAACCAAATCTCCTCCACTTTGTAAGTTTGTAGCATAACTTCCAAATAAACTAGAGACTATGAGGAAAAAGATACACATTATCTGTTCTCATCTGCAGGAGACAGACTTGTAAACCTAGGATTTCACTATATAAAATACAAAAATAGAATAACAAGAAGACTCAATCACATACCTACCAAATATGCCCCGACTGGAAATATGCCCTTAGCTGGAACTCCATGCATTGTCGAATGTATTGAGCTAGCAAATATTTAGATATTTTGATTCTCAAGGAGGTAGAGTTCCATCCAGGGGCAAGGTTCCAGTCGGGCAGAGTTCTAGCAGGGCGGAGTTCCTGTCGGACCAGAGTTCCAGCAGGGCAAAGTTCCAACCGGGGCTTAGTTCCAGCTGGGGCAGAGTTCCAACCAGGGCAGAGTTTCACTCGGGGCAGAGTTCAAACTGGGGCACAATTCCAACCAGAGCATAGTTCCAACCAGGGCAAAGTTCCAGCCGAGAGCAGAGTTCCAGCCTAGGGAAGAGTTCCAGCTAAGGGCAGAGTTCCAGCTGGGGCACATTGTCCCTCACAGATACCCTACCCCTATTGGAACTCTACCCTGATTGGAACTCTGCCCCGGTTGGAACTATGCCCGGGCTGGAACTCTGCCCCACTGGAACTCTACCCCACTTGTTGGAACCCTGCCCTTGATGGAACCCTGCCCTTGTTGGAACTTTTCCTTGGCTGGAACTCTGCCCCGGTTGGAACTCTACCCAGCTAGAACTTTGACCTAGATGGAACTCTACCCAGGGCATATTTCTAGCTGGGGAAAAGTCACAACTCCCTCTAGCCAGGGCATGCATGCCCAGGGAAGAGTTCCAGCCGGGGCATGCATGTCGGGGCAGAGTTCCAGCTAGGTCAAAGTTCCAGCCATGCATGAGTTCACCCGTCAAATCATCATTACAAGGCATGGGGAGATTATTCTTGATGATGACCCATTTAAGTTCCCTATAACTAATATTGAGTTGGTAATATCCATCTTATTTCCTTGCCAATATCTTTAGGGAAACATAAGGGAATATAATTGAAGTTATGACCCCAACTTCCAAAATATCCTCTACAAGTCTTTCAATCTCAAACTTCTAAAAATGGGCATATTGATAGGGGCCCCCCATTGTGGAAAATTTAATGAGGTTGAATTCAATAGTGTGCTCTGTTTCCTTGTTAAGTGGATGTTCTACAAGCATCTCCTAGAAGGCCACTTTAATTTTTATGAAGTTAGAGAGGTTTGGACCATACATGTGTCGGGAAGGAATTTCCTTGGTATAATACAAGCAAACCATGAAACTAAAGTGGCCCTTCTTAAAATGTTTGGACATGTTTTGAGCCCATAGAGAAAATGTTTTTAAATACTAGTCCTTTGAGAATGAATTCACAACCATCTCAATGTAAGAAGAAGAATTTATTTGTGGTTGGTGGAGTAGGTTAATAGAGAAATAAGCCATTAAGCACCCAAAAAACATCTAGCCCTCCAAATATGTGACAGTGAAGTCATCCTTAAGGATAAAGTCAAGATTCCACAATAAGTTCCACCTTGTGCACCACAACTTCAAACTAAATATGTTATGCATCAATATGTTAATGGGAAAACATTAAAAAGTATCTCACTAGAGGCCCAAATGCTTACTTTGTTTCTTATCAATAATATTTAGTGCACTACCAAGGTTGACCATAACAATTACACTTTCGTTTTTATTCATGATTATCTAGTTCTTCATGAATAGTACCCTATACATTGTTGTATTCCAACTCAGATTAGTGCAATCCTTTGATCATCAAATCATTTGAGTATCACAAACATGACCCTTAAACCACGGTTGAGAGCATTTGCAACAAAGGTTTGATGGAGAGGGATTTGGGATTTGGGTTTTGGGTGGGTTTACAACTAAAGTCATTTATCTATGGTACTTCAAGGTTCCCGTATTTCTTAGTCTTCATATCATATATATATAGAACCCTAAGTATTTTTCTCCTTAAGGCTTCAACGTGACTTTGCTCATCTAACTATAGTAATGGATTTTTCAAAATAGTCAAGTTATTTTTAACTCAATCAAAATTTATGTACATGGATTTGAAACATAAATATCCTACACTAAATCCAAAAAGTGTTTGGATTTGGACTCAAAGGGCTAGAACTAAATGCACTCTTCCATAGTGAATTCCATCTAGAAAAATTACACAAGTTGAACATCATACGACTCATCCCACGTATTGTTTTCCTTTAGGTTAAGGCATCAACAAACTCACTAAATTCCCCTCTAGGGATTTTAGCAATCCATCCAAATGTTATAGGGTCACATTTACATTATCATCTTTGTCATGCATTTGTTGCACCTTGAATGCTAATTTGGTCTTCCTTAACCTAGTACAAACTGACACTTCATTATCAAAGTAATATTATGGGATCTTTATTTAGAGGTTGAAAGTGGGTCTAGAAGAGTTTCTTGGCAAGGCAAGACCAAAGGAGTGTTACCCTTCCTTTCCTGTAGGTTCAAACTGAGTTGTGAAATAAGGAATTAGGTTCTATGGGTTTTTTTCCTCACCCAATGCATAACTTGTTTTGCAAATTTCCTCTTCCTTAGTCACATAAGATTAGGATATATCAATTGAGGTATATAGATAATTTTCCTCGAGATACAAACAATGAAGTAATTCCTTTGGAATTTTTCTTTTGCTAGGCCTTGTTGGGAGTTTGTTTAGTTTGAGCATGTAGCCATTTTGCAAGGGAGGTTGCATTGGAGAGCGGTGTTATAAGTTGATTCTAAGTCTTTGGTCCACCTCTTTCTATGGTGTTTGTCACTACTTGAGGACTTGTTTGTGCTTTAGAAACTTCGGTGCAATTGTGTTTTTGAAAATGAGATGAGCTCTTTGTTTGCATTTCTCAATCATGGAAGAAGGAGATTTGTATGTAGTGGCTCGCTAAAGGTTTTTTATTGATCAAAGATGGGAAGGGGTTGGATACAAGTGGCCATAAAGGTTTTATTTTTGTTTTAGTTTCTTGAGAAAAAATATGTAAATACCTTTGGAAATACCCTTCCCTTGCATTTCTTTTTCTTTGATGTAAATATTTTTTTGTAAATATGATATTTCACGAAAAGAAAAAGATTGAGACATAAACTTCAACACACTTTTTATGGTGTTTCTTTTCCTTTTTAAATAAAACACTACAAGAACAAAAATCTACTTAAACTTAAAACCACTTGCAACAAGCATGTGAACAAACAAAAATCCACTTAAGTTGTAACAAAAACTTGCAACAATCATGAGACTTCGACAATTTTTAGAAACTCACATCAGCGTTCGCCACGATCAAGCATAAGATGCATAAGAGCTATAACAAAAAAATGATAGATGTGTTTTTTCATTACTTTTTTTATAAATAAAAAACTACAAAAACAAAAATCCACTTAAACTCTAACAAAAAATTGCAACAATCATGTGAACAAACAATAAACACCATAAACTAGTTGTTTGTATTGATAAAATGATAGAGATACATATGAGAGGAGGGTAATCTTCATAAAACCCATAGGAAGCAAAATCCCTAATAAAACTCAAACATAAGGCTTAGTCACCAATAAAGTCATTAGACCCTTATTATAATTTGTTTTCAATGAACGTTGTATTTGAAATGCCATCAAACTCAGCAAAAAAATCAGTTTTCAAGGCTCTACATCCCTCATGGTTTTAACCCCTGACTTCAGCATGGCAACACTCCATCTCAATCACTAGACCACAGCCCAATGAACTATGCTCTTATTAAATTAGAGATATATTTTTACAAAATCATGAGCTTATGCACAAATTGGCTATATGTAAAATATCATAGCTAATGTGGATGTTTTGGTTACATATACAACACTAATAGCAGTCATGTTATAAACATGAGCAACTATTACAAAATCTCTTCTTCTTTTAGAACTTACTTTCCATTCGGTAAATTTGCAGTACTTTCACAGCCCACCTAACCTTGGGAGACTTCATCGGGATTGTATCTAAGCTTTGTCATAATGCAAAATATTTATATCCTAACCTACTATAATGTTTCTCAAGCTGTGGCCATAAAACTTTATAACTACGAAATAACGTTGTAAACAACGTCCCATCTCCAGATTGCCATGTAGATGAAGCCTCCATCCCAGGGCAAAGTAGAGGTCCATGAGGTATTCCAATAGGGATACTAATCTTCTATCAAGTTTTGATTTTTCTACTGCAGACCAAAAGACCTTTCCATGTCACATCAGCCTTTGTAGGGTTGAGCAAGGTCCTGATAAATCCTGCAAGAATATCCCAAAAAAAACAATTGGTGTCATGACATCTTTCTGCAATCAAACCTTTTCATTTCATGTTTGCCTACAAATCCCCATAAAAAGAATTAAAAGACCTTTACATAGAAATGTGCATAGGTATCAACTCACCTAGAATGCTTCCATATTTCAGTTTTTTTGACAATTACCTTGTACTTTGCAGTTACCTCACAAGCTACCTCATCTAGAAGGAAACTAGAAACCTCCAAAGCTATTTCCTTGCAATTGCAAACAATATTTGAAATGATGCAAAATAAGTAATGGATATGCTTCTTATTTTGACAAGAATGCTTTCATATCATGCAATTGATACTGTAATAACTTTTGAAGTGATAGCAGAAACCAGACAGTTTTATCTAACTTACCATCTCAATCTAACATAAAACTCAGACTGTAGAAAGAATTTTTTAACTTTCCATGTAAAATTAGAGAAACACTTAAAAGAAATCTCCCCTACGCAGCACTACTGTAAATGGGAAAACTTTTCCAAATTACTTTTAGCCATAGAAATCAAATACCAAAAAGTAAAAACCTCTCATCGTCCAGTTTGTGTACAAGATTCAACTGGAAACACTAAGCATTTACAAATATGACTATTTCTATGTTCAGGAAAAAGTTAAAAACAATGAGAAATATCAAATAGTCCTAACTAATTTTCTCTCTGCCATCATGCCGAACCTTGGGCATTATAATGAATAGACAAGAATGCGTGTTATGTGATCATCAGTATTCAGCCGTCACAAGAAAGCAGAAAACATGCTTTGAATATAGCTTGCCTAGACTGTTTTAGCTTTTTATATTACTTCGCCATTTTTACTGGTACTTATGTTATTAAATATTAAAAGACTTGTATAAGCTAGAAAGTTATTGGGCTCCATCACTGTAAATACCCTGTGAATATTTACAGGGGGGTTGAACTTAAAATCCAGTTGAAATAAGCACAAAATAAAGCTAATCCCAAGACAACATGTCTCAGAAACATCACTCAGTGCCATCCCTTTCCTAGCTTAATATATGAAAAACATAAATTATATAGAACTAAGTATATCTGAGCATATTTGTGGTTGTATTCTCAATTAAGTATATGTGTGGCCGTAACCTTTGCTGAAGCTTTTCAGGTGCAAAAGATACTGCATTTAGAATTCCTTTATTTCTCCAGTAAATATGATGGCAGTTTTATTCATGCATCTTCTATGCAGCAGTAGCAGTACTGGTTGAAAAAATTCTGTCATAATGAGAAGAAGCATTTGATGAAGGTGGAGAAGCAGGAAATGTTTCATTCCCTTCGTCCTTCAAGATTTGTTGGCAACGACATTCCACGCTACAGAATGCTTTGTCACCACTGTGATAATCAGCAAGTAGAGTATGAGACTTAGCTTCCAAAGATATTCTAAATAAGCTGAATAAGATCGAACCCAAGATCTACATATTTACAGTCACAATACTTGAGGAATTCTTAGAAGCATCACTTCATTAAACAAATAGGGTCTCTCATGATCAAGATTATAGAAGTTTTTTAGATACAAGAGTTCAAGATTAAAAGAAACTCTGAGGCGTAGAACTTTAAAGGGGAAGCTATGATGAATTAAATGCCATTCTCCAATCTTGAAAGCAATCTCAAACAGAAAACCATGTTACAATCATTATGACCGACCTGTACATGTAGATGTCGTTCCCATGGTTCAAATGTTGTTTGCAGAATAACAGGCACTAAGGAAATCGACATTATGAGACATTGGAAAATTCACATAACTCTGATGTGATAATGTAACATCCATGGTTCCCTGTTCATGTTGTTCTAAAACAGGAAATTGCAGTGTTTCACTGTCCATACTGAAATGAGTATATATGTGTTTTGTAATTGATTTCGAACTAGGAAATTTGACACAAGTGTAGCTTTCTGAATGCTCCATTCCAATTCAGATTTGTTTGCTTCGATCATGGGAAAATATTGACTGTGCATTTGGAGAATTCAAATAGATATGAGATGATTTAAAGTGGGGTAAAGTCAGTTGGGCCGTAAGAGTGCTCGTCCAGGTTTGAAGATAATTCAAATGGGTACGATGAGTTATCATAGTGGCATGAAGAAATTTTGAGGGGACTTTAGGGGATTTTAAATTGTTTTGAGCAGGAAGCAGGGATTGATTAGAACCTACGGAGATTTCCATCTTTGAACCCTGCAGAGACCTCCAGCTATCAGAAGGGGCAGCATTGTTGGCCTCACTGTTGCTGTTTCTGCTACTGCCTTTTGTTGTTGCTGCCACAATTCCAAGACCAATACCCTCTGAGTCTCCTTTCCTCCATCTGCTCAATGAAAATTTGGCGACGTATCCCGTATCATCAAACTTCGGCACAGGGGATATCTTCGGGCGGGATGGAGAGGTTTGAATTTGAGATTGTCTGTCAGGCTGGTGGAGAATTAAATGAACAGACTTCTGTGGATGGAGGGAGACGGAGATGAACTTGATGGAAACGGAGAGAAGATGAACGGGGATGCCATGATGGTGCATGAATGGAGGCCGGTGACGGAGAAAAAATAGGTCACCGGTGGTCGGAGTGCTAGCGCGACGATTGCCGCCGGGAAAAATCGTTGCGTCGGTAGCTTACTCCATTAATCAATTGCCACCGTCTTCAATAGTTTTCTTGCTTGTTTTCATACTCAATTTCTGCATTGACTTGACAAAAGTATGCATAACTCTAGTACTGCCGCAGCCTCTGCCCATCAATGTCGACCGACCTAGTCGATGCCTTCGGAATTTTTTCAGGCTGTGGAGATATTTCTGTGGCTTCATATACTATAATATATTTCTTGACTTTGTGATTGTAAGACAATCTAGTGTCGTCCATGTCATAAACACTGTTTTTCCTCAAGGAAGCCTGTAGGTTGATTCTCATCCGAGATATTTCCTCTTCTAAGTTTCGTAGTCTACTGCTCGTTTCGTAAAAATCGGTCTTCAAATTTTTTGCCTGACGGAAAGCTTCGCCGCCAACAGACAAACTGCCGTTTTCATTTTCACGGACATTACTAATGTCGATGCCTACGAGAGGAATCTTTGGAGCTGCAGGTAAATGCTCGTTTACTTCGTTGACATTATTACTTTGGTAGCTGTTCCCATTGAAGTCAGAACGAGCGTGCAACTGATGCATGAACATTGCCTGGACAATCATCCGTAAAGCCAGCAGATCATTTTGAACAGCGTCATCCATGGTTCCCTGTTCATGTTGTTCTGAAACTAGCAATTGCAGTGTTTCACTGTCCACACTGAAATGAGTATATATGTGTTTTGTAATTGATTTCGGACCAGGAAATGTGACACAAGTGTAGATTTCTGAATGCTCCATTCCCATTCGGATTTGTTTGCTTCGATCATGGGAAAATATCGACTGTGCATTTGAAGAATTCAAATAGATATGAGATGATTTAAAGTGGGGTAAAGTCAGTTGGGCCATAAGAGTGCTCGTCCGGGTTTGAAGATAATTCAAATGGGTACGATGAGTTATCATAGTGGCATGAAGAAATTTTGAGGGGAATTTAGGGGATCTTAAACTGTTTTGAGCAGGAAGAAGGGATTGATTAGAACCTACAGAGATTTCCAGCTTTGAACCCTGCAGAGACCTCCAGCTATCAGAAAGGGCAGCATTGTTGGCCTCATTGTTGATGTTTCTGCTAGTACCTTTTGCTGTTGCTTCCACAATTCCAAGACCAATACCCTCTAAGTCTCCTTTCCTCCATCTTCTCAATGAAAATTTGGCGACGTATCCCGTATCATCAAACTTCGGCGCAGGGGAGATCTTCGGGCGGGATGGAGAGGTTTGAATTTGAGATTTTCTATCAGGCTCGTGGAGAATTAAATGAACAGATGACCACGGATGGAGGGAGACGGAGATGAACTTGACGGAAATGGAGAGAATATGAACAGGGAGGCCACGACGGTGCGTGAACGGAGGCCGGTGACGGAGAAAAAAGAGGTCGTTGGTAGTCGGAGTGCCGACGCGACGATTGCCGCCGGGAAAAATCGTTGCGTTGGTAGCTTACTCCGATTCTAATACCCCTAAAAAAAAATGAAGTGATATGACCACCCCAAACACAATATCAATACATGGAAATGTAGTCTAATAAAGCTGTATTTTTCACCCCCTCAAAGGAACAAGAAAGGAGGTGATTTAAAGAGCATTAAGTCATTGAAATAAGTGTGAGTAAAATGGTAAGATGGGTAACCCATGAGGAAGTCTTCGTATTTTACCATATTTATATTGTTATGCAATAACCATCTAGTAATGATATATTAATAATAATATGTTTTTAGATTTACATAGTCAAATTGAGACATTTTACATCCAAAAATATATATTCTATGTATCATTATAATATATCAGTGTTCAGTGATTATTGTTTTCTTTGTGTTATGTATATTTTATAATGAGATTATTAGCTTACCTTTACTTCAATGTATATAAAGACAACATAATGGACTTTCATTGTTCACCAACTTTTAACCTTTTAAGAGAAAGATAATTTAAAGAATCCTTTATTATCAAGATTATTCTGAGTAAAATATTATGATAAAAATATTTTATTAATAAATTTTTAGAGTGCACTTATATTTTTATTTAATGGATACAATGAACCTTTATCATTCATCTTCTTTCAAAAAATATTTAAGTAATTTACACTAAAAAAAAAATTCTAAAAAAAGTTGCAAATTTTATATATATATTTCACAATGAGAATACATTTTATTCAACACATACAAAGAAATTTTCATTGTTCAAAGCCAAAACAAATGCATTCCCAATCCAATGGTTGCTCAGTATAGAAATCATTGATCAATCAAAAGTGTATGCTCCAAATATGACATAGCAAGTGGGCTTCTTCCATCATTTCAGCATGGAAGCGGTGCACCATGATTATGCATCTACAACCCTTTACATGCCACCTGGAAATCCTTCTTATCAGACACAATTGCCAATTCTACAGCCATTTAGGTTATCAATGAAACAATATCAAAAGAAAAGAATGAAGTCAAACAACTTATTAATGATGCTTAGGAGAAACAATTAGAGGCATAACCCGAATCGACAATGATGGATTCCTTTGAAAATAGAGTCAACCAGGTATTGAACAAGCCCCATGATGATGCAAAAATTAGTGCTAAAAAAATTTGATCACAGAGTAATAATTTGAAGGAAATGGTTACGGTTGGGTCAAAAGGAAGTTCAATGTTTTATTAACATATCACAAATGACTGCTTGTGTCATCCAACAAAATGTGGAAGGAAAATGAATTCCATATGGATATGACATTTGAACTCTTCCCCATTTTACAAAGATGACAAAGGTCCAGAAAGTCGTGGTTTTGTGGAGAAATCTTATCTTCATGGCCTAACTCCCCATGAATTATTTTTTCATGCAATGGGAGGTAGAGAAGGTTTGATAGATACAGTTGTGAAGAATTCAGAAACAAGTTGCATACAAAGGCATCTTGTAAAGGATATGGAGGGTATCATGGTTAAATATGATGGGACTGTCAGGAACTCACTTGGTGATGTTATTCAAATTATATATGGGGAAGATGGTATGGATGTTGTTTGGATTGAATCATAGAAGCTTGATTCTCTGAAGATGAAAAATAAGGAGTTTGAAAATGTTTATAAATATGAGCTTGATAAAGAAAATTGGAATCCTAGTTACATGTTACCAGAACACATGGAATATTTGAAAACAATCTGGGAGTTCCATAATATTTTTGATGTAGAAGTGCAGAAACTATAGTAAGATAGATAACAACTGTCTATTATTATGGTGTCAGATAGATGACAATGGTCCCCTTGGAGGAACGACCCTGACTCTATAGGTGGCCAAAGAAGGGCCAACATTGGTGACAATTCTAAAGAAGACAGTTGAGATCTTCTTGGGTTGGGTGAGATGAAAAACTATAGAGAAAGAAGGATAGTTTAGATTACCAACACTTATTCTTCATGCGAGACATTGAACAGGCTTTTGGGTGATAACCTAAATGTCTTTCGCAATATAATTAAGGATGTAGAGGAACCTAGCATAGTATTTAGTACCCAAATCATAGATAAGAAAAGGATCCATAGCTCCCTCAAGATGTACATGCCTGAAACCAAAATCAAAAGTATTGGAAGCATTTTTTGAGTCTCCATGATTCATCCTATGACCTCTATTGTCTTGAGTATAAGTAGTGGTCATGAGAGTCGATATTACTGCTACAAAGATCCACTGTGGGTGTGCTCCTTTGATAAGGGAAGCAACTCCACTCACATGAGGACAAGCCAATGAAGTCCCAGATAGGATATTGAATTGGATTCTCCTCCTATCAGTTGGAGGCTTGATGGACCTACTGTACTGGTCCATCCTACAAGGATATTCAAACATTGAGCAATAACATCAAGCTTGAGGATATTTGGAGTCTCTGGATTAGGTCCTCTAGAAGAAAATAATGCTAAAAGAGGGGATAGCTTAATACCAAGAACAATCCCTAAGCCTAAAATTTTAGCACTCGGTCCTTTGTGTGGAAATTGAACCCAGGTGTTAGAACAATTACACTCACAAAAATTGTCAATTACACATGCAAATTACACACAAAGGAGACTGAATATGGAGCAGAACACTAATGTGCATTGAATAAGTGTACAATAGCCAAACTTGTGAAGTCATAGGCTACCACAATAAATAATTACATGAGAGATTTGAATGGATAAGGATGCCATTCGAATTTGGTCAAAAGAAGGCTTACTAAATCTAAGCAAATCCCCCATAGGTGCATAAAGTAGTTTCCAAATCTGTCTAGGAGCTCACGAATTGGAAAAATCAATTAGGAAAGATAATAGATGATGGAAGGACAACTCATACATGCTTTTATTAGTAGAAAAGAGTGGAGTATGATGAGGACAAAAAACAAGTTAACTTCACCTAGTCAAACATTCCCGATTGCCTTAAAACTCAGAAAAAGAAGGCAATAAAGCAGAAAAAGCAGAAATGCACTAGGAAGGCCAAGAATATAGAAGATTTGATTCCAAGTGGTTTCCCAAGTGATTAATGACTCAAATTTAGCAAGTTTGACCACTTTGGATGTGTGGAGGAGAACTTGCACAAGGTGGAATATGGAAACTAGAAAAATAAGACAAAAATTGGATTAATTAATGTCTAAGGTAGTTAACTATGGGTTGATTATTCTAATACCCCCCCTTAAGCCTGACTTATGAGTAAAATATCAGAAAATTATAGGGCCTAGAAACAAGGCTTAGTCACCCTTTACATACTGCATGTCCATTTAACCAAGGAAAGAGGCAAAAACCCAGTGGGAAAAATCCTCCCTTAAACATGGACAGTAAAACAAAATTTGAAAATCTTGTCATCACTCATGCTTCACAGCATGATTAGCAATCCCCAGCAGTGATTTCAGATTGCTGAATGTCTTATCACAAAAAACTTTGGTTAATATATCTGCTACTTGTTTTGAAGATGAACAGAAGAGTAGGTGAATGGTGCCATCATGCACAAGCTGTCTAATGTAGTGCATATGGATCTCAATGTGTTTGGTTCTATGTCTATGAAATGGATCATTGCAGATTTGAATGGTACTCTGATTATCACAATAGATAGTAGTTTAATATTCTGTTTCGAAGCTAAACTCACCAAGTAACCCTTGCAACCATAAACATTGAGTTGTTGCATTTACAACTCCTCTGTACTCTGCTTTTGTAGATGAGAGTGCAATGGAACTCTGTTTCTTGCTTGAATAGCTGATTGGTCCTTTAGCAAGCATGAAAACATATCATGATGTTTAATTTCGATATGTGTTGTCACCTACCCAATCACTATCAATAAACCCAATCAAATCAAGATCAGATTTAGCTTTATAGAAGATCCCATGAGTCCTTGTTCCCTGAACAAAGTTAAGGATCCTTTTGGCTACTCTCCAATGGATCTCATGAGGCTGATCCATGTATCTTGAAGCCACACTTACTACAGAATAAATATCAGGTCAAGTATGTGTAAGATATAGCAAACATCCAATCAATTGCCTATACAGTGTATTGTTTACCGTAGGTGAAGAATCAGCTTCTTCAAGCTTAACTCCTGAAATGAAAGGAGTCTTGCTTGGCTTGCAATCCTTCATGTTGAATTTGTTCAGAAAATATAAGGCATACTTGCACTGATGTACTTTGATTCCATTTTTTGTTTGAGCAATCTCAAGACCCAAGAACTGGCTCAATAACCCCAAGTCTGTCATTGAAAATCCATGGTTCATTGCATCCTTCAAGGAGGCAATTTCATCCTTTGAGCTTCCTATAATGAGAAGGTCATAAAAATACAAGAAAATAATCATTAATGAACCATGAATCAGCTTCAAATAGACATTTGGATCTGACTTTCATCGAACAAAATTCAATGATAGCAGAAAGCTATCAATCTTGGCACACCAAGCCCTGGGGGCTTGCTTAAGCCCATACAATGATTTCTTTAGCCTGCACACAAGAGATGGATTAGTAGAAAATCCTTGAGGCTGCTGCATGTAAATATATTTAGTGAGATCTCCATTCAGGAAAGCACACTTCACATCCATGTGATGTACCTCCCACTGCTTCAAAGCTGTAATGTCTAAGGCTAGCCTGATGGAGTCCATCTTTGCCACTGGTGCAAAGGTCTCATTGTAGTCTATCCCATGAACCTGTGAGTATCCCTTGGATACCAATATAGCCTTATATTTCAAAGGTGAACCATCAGAATAAAATTTCATTTTGTAAACCCACTTACACTGAACTAGCTTCCTCCCTGGGGGAAGATCAACTAGCTCCCAAGTGTTGTTCTTCTGGAGTGAGCTGAACTCTTCTTTCATCGATGTTTTCCATATTGTATCATTTTCTGCATATTCATATGTATATGTTTCTGATTCAACCATCAGATAGCATTTCTCTACAAACATAGGATCTTTCATGCACAGAGCACTCTCAAACTGAGATCTAGTCCTCCTAGGATCATTAGGATTTCCAGCTAGTTCTCCAACTGCATGAATGGTATTTGCTGCCAATTTTGGTATTTTAAAACTGTTAGGATCTGAAATTAAATCATCATTATCAGACATATCAGAATTATCAAGTTCAACTATCTCTTCACTTACATTCAATGGTTCTGGTGGTGAAGAGGATTCTCCAACTTCCACTGCTGGTAAAGGCTCTTCTTGGAACTGAACAATCCTTTCAATGAAGGATTGGTTTGTGCTCAAATTGATCAGATTTTACCCTTTTGAATCTTCAGAGTACCCAAAAAATAGAAACCCTTGGCTTTGGGGCTGCAAAGCCTTCGTCTTTTTTGTTGGAATTCTAGCCCAAGCCCTTGAGCCAAAAATCCTAAAATGGGTCACATCTGGCTTGTGCCCACTCCATGCTTCAAAAGGAGTCATACCATAAAGCTATTTATGAGGTACCCTATTCTAGATATAGGCTGCATATTTTATAGCTTCGGCCCAAAACATTGGTGGCAAAGTCTTAGCCTCCATCATGCAGGTTTTCATCTCTTTCAGTGATCTGTTCTTCCTCTCAGCAACACCATTCTGCTGCGGTGTGTAAGGGATAGAATGCTGCATCTGAATACCTACATCTGCATAATATTGAATCAACTTAGACTTGAAATACTCGCCACCATTGTCAGATCTAAGGACCTTGAGTTTCATCCCAGACTGGTTTTCAACCAAAGCCTTAAAAACTTTGAGGAGGCCATAAACTTCAGACTTGTGTTTCAGGAAGTAAACCCAGCAATACCTGGAAAAGTCATCCAAGAATGTCAATGCATATTTGGCCTGACTCATTGACATATGAGGAAATTGGCCAGCAACATCACTGTGGATCAACTCAAGAGGTGCAGAGGTTCTCTCATGACTAGCTTTCTCAAATGTATGATTTGGGTGTTTTCCTAAGATGCAACCTTGAGAGACTCCTTTGGAAAACTTAATATTTGGTAACCCTATGACCATTTATTTTTCACTAAGATCATAAAGATACTTATAGTTAAGGTCACCAAATATTTCATGCCAAATCTTGCTTGCCTCATTAGCATGAATCAGAAGAGAAGAGGGGTTTGAGTAAGGTAGGAAGTGTGAGAACATGTATACCTTCGAAGTGTGATTTGCAACTCCTTTTGCAATGAATTTACCACTTGAGATTATTGTGATCTAAACTTCATCAGGGGATATTATGAACTTATTTGGAGACCCTGTGTGGGTCATCTAATACACTGATAAGAGGTTAGAGGAAAGACCTGGAAGATACAATACATTGCTGAACTTACCATGGTCAAGATCAATCCTCCCTTTTCCCAAACCTTTAGTGAGAGAGTAATCTCCTAGTACTATTGGTGGACCTTTCGACATGTCAAGTGAGGTGAATGCCTCCTTGGTCGAAACCATATGTCTTGAAGCTCCAAAATCAATGATGAAACTAGGTGAGCTTGTTGTGCCAACAACCAATGCATGAACTCTCTCTCTATCTTCTGAATTTGATCCTCCTTCCCTCTTCTTTGAGCTATCAGGAAGGGAGATGCCATTCTTCTCCATGAGTTAGGTCAGCATGACAATTTTGTTCTTCATGTAGGAGCTTTCAGGATGATTTCCCTTACTGCAATATGCGCACTTGCTCATTTCTCCTTTGTTCTTCTTCTTCTAGGGGTTCTTCTTGGAACCTTAAGGCTCCTCTGGAGACTTGTTCTTGTCTATCTTTTGCTCAGGTGGCTTCTTAGATTTATTCTTTCCTTTTGAATCCACCCTTGAATCTCCAACAACTAGAGCTTGGTCTTTGGAAGGTTTGATGGTTCCCATCATCACCAATTTATCTTGTTCTTGTGTGAGAGATTCCATGAAATCTGCAAGGCTAGGCATTTTCCAAGCTCGAGCTGTCAACTTTATGGCATGGAAGGTCAAAAAAAACACTGAATAGTTAGGGCCAAGCTTCAAGAGTATGGCCAAAACTAGTTTCTCATCCTTGTTTTCGATCCCACATTGTTTTAGCTGCAAAACAAGGCCTTTGAACTTGGAAAAATAGAGTTGCAGGGATTCAAAGCTATTGGGACTTAGGGAGATCAATTCATTTTCAATTTTATGTCCCCTCATCTCATTTGTCTTACCAAAAATCTCAACATTCTTCTCCCATACTTAATTTGGTGATGTTAATCCATCAAGATGGAAAAGGAGGTCTCTGGATATGCTCAGACATAAGGGACCATAGGCCTCATCCCTCCTATCGTGCCATTTAATTTTCTTTGCATCTGCATTGGGATCTACTTCTATTTCCATAGTCACTCTATAGAGGCCTTTCTCTCTCAACAGTATCTCCATATTTGCTTTCCATTCAAAGAAGTTAAATGGATTTAAGATGATCTTCTGAGATAGATCCATAGCTCAGAAATTGTCCCTTCAGTCAGCAGAATGCTCCCAGTCAATGATGTAGAAACTGTAATAACAAATTGGAAGTAGATAAATCGATCTACAAATGCTCTGATACCATGTGGAAATTGAACCCAGGTGTTAGAAAAATTACACTCACAAAAATTGCCAATTACACATCCAAATTACACACAAAGGAGATTGAATATGGAGCAGAACACTAATCTGTATTTAATAAGTGTACAATAGCCAAACCTGTGAAGTCATAGGCTGCCACAATAAATAATTACATGAGAGATTTGAATGCATAAGGATTCCAATCAAATTTGGTCAAAAGCAGGCTATTAAATCTAAGAAAATCCCCCATAGGTGTATAAAGCAGTTTCCAAATCTGTGTAGGAGCTCACGAATTGGAAAAATCAATTAGGAAAGCTAATAGTTGATGGAAGGAAAACTCATACATGATTTTCTTTGGATAAAAGAGTGGAGTATGATGAGGAAAAAAAACAAGTTAACTTCACCTAGTCAAACTTTTCCAATTGCCTTAAAATTCAGAAAAAGCAGACATGTGCTAAAA